>OVAT01000071.1:0-17128 GCA_900406305.1 Cochlearia officinalis
AAGGATATGGAATGAATGGAACTTGCTCAGCCTGTGCTCCGAGGATAAATGGTTCGAATTTCGGATATCGTCATGATTGGTTGACGTCGATGACACCAAATTTGTTGTAACGTACACCACGGCCTAACGTTGGATCAAACCAATCACATTTAAAGAGTGTTGTTCTTAAATTGACTAATCCCGGGTATTGGACTTCAATAATATCTGTGAGAACCCCATAAAAAACCGAATCGCCCTCAACAGTGACACCATAATTTGCGGTTGCTCGATGTTGACCATGACTTACTGTGTGGAAGACGTAACCACGAGTAAAATACATAGGCGAAGTAGTGATCTTTCCAAGTAGTCTTTGTATCAACTCGCGAAACCAAACCGGATATGTGGTGTCACCATATTCAATTTGCGTTTTTAACCAACCCGCAAAATCGCGTTCTTTATAAGAAGTAAGTTCGTCTTTCGAAAGTTCTGGATAGACTTCCTCCGCTTGTTCCTCAAACATTCAAATTGAAACCACCAAGTTATATATATAGATCGATAGTTAGGGAAAATATAATAACTTATATATAAAAACATATATATTACCTTTTTAAAGGTCGTGCGTAATCACAATTAAGGAGGATGTAAGTATGTGCAATTTGTCGATGTTGATCATTTTCCCACCAAACTTCTTTTATTTTTCCGCTAGCTCTTCCAATTGGGAAAAATATATCAATTACCCCTTCTACTGCATATACTGCCCCAACGCCGCCGTCATCGTATCGCCGTGTTGTTGTTCTACGTGTTCGTAAGTTGGATCCGAAATAGTATGATGCGAAAATGAGAAGTCTCTTTCGTTAAAGATCCAACAACGATAGATCCTTCAACCCCTGCTAGGTTTTTCGCCTTTCCTTTCAAATGTCCCATAAATCGTTCAAAGAGATACATCCACCGAAACTGCACAGGCCCTTCTAGTTCTGCCTCGTGAGGAAGATGTATTGGAAGGTGTTCCATTACATCGAAAAAGATGTAGGAAAAATCTTTTCCAAATTGCACAACAAGATAGGCATATTATCAAGCAAATGTTCAATGACATCTTCTGAAAGTGTACAAGTACATAAATCTCGGAAAAAGCACCGATACCTGAAATTTTTAATAATTCATGAATCTATATACATATATATTGTAACTGAAAAGATAATTAATTAGTTATTAATTAGTACCTGCAATTGCTAAGTGTGCGGGTTCAGGTAGAAGCTCGTCGAAGGCAAAATGTAATAATCTCTGCATAAATACATGACAATCATGACTTTTCATACCTGAAAACTTTTCTCCATTCTCAACACATGCAGATAGCTTTGAAACATACCCGTCGGGGAACTTGACATCTGACGCTACCCAATTAATTAAAGCGTTTTTCGCTTCAGGTTTCAATTTGTAGATCGGGACTGGAGCCTTACCATCGTTCGTGATATGCAACTCACTTCTAAAACATATTTCTGGCAAATCCAATCTTGTCTTCAAATTGTCTTTCGTTCTCCCCTGCAAATTCAACAATGTGTACATGATGTTATCAAAGAAATTTTCTCAATGTGCATAACATCAAGGTTATGTCTCAACAAGTGATATTTCCAGTAAGGGAGTTCCCAAAAGATGCTTTTCTTGTGCCAGTTATGGGTTTCCCCATATCCGTCAGGTAAATTCGAAACATGCCAATTTCCACCCCGTCTACATGTTTCTTGCGCCCCGTAATAATCCAACTCGTTTAGTAACTCCGTCCCCGCCGGATATAGTAGGGATGGTTGTTTAACGACTTTGTTTTTCTTAAACAACCTTCTGTTCTTCCGGTACATATGATTAATTGTAAGAAATCGCCGGTGACAATCAAACCAACTTGTTTTCCTTCCGTGTGGGAGTTGAAACGCATCAGTCCGATGACGACAATAAGGGTAAGACAATCGTCCATGCGTTGTCCAACCGGATAACATGGCATAAGCATGAAAGTCACTAATAGTCCACATAAGCACTTCCCCATCTTGAAACCAAACAAAAATATTGTGGCCTAAAACCCCTATTAAAAAGATGTTTCCATACGGTATCAACATGAATGTATTTAGTGTTCACACACTTCTTACATGGACAATACATTTTACCAGTTTCTTGAGTAGTTTGCATGTTTCCAGCTTGATACATGAATGTTTGAAGTCCCTCCGTGAACTCTGTTGTCACTATCACCGATCGATCTTTGTGTCCATACATCCAAGATCGTATCTCGTATACGTTATTACCGTGAGACATTTTGAGTATATATATTATGAAAGTTTTTGTAAAGTTTTAGAATATATATAAGAGAGAATGTTTTGATATTGTGTTGTAATTTTGATTTGGTCGAATGGGTTTATATACGGACATTGTAAATTTTAGCAAGGAATTAGCAAGGAAATTTATCAACGATTTTGCAACGAAATATTTTTACCAATGAATTAACAACGATTTTGAGAGGAAATTGCAACGAATTATTCGTCGCCAATTACCGGTGGAACTTTATGAAAACGTGCTCACCAACTTAGAAATATTCCTTGCAAATTCGTCGCTATTTAACAAGGAAATATGTTCGTCGCCAATTCCTCGCTATTTAGCGACGATTTAGCGACGATAGCAGAATTCCTCCCTAATTCGTCGCTAAATAGCAACGAAATAGCGACGAACATTTTCGTTGCTATTTAGCAACGAATTAGCGACGAAATGTAGTGTCGTCGTTAATTTGTCACAAATTCGTTGCTAAAAAAATTCTTCGCTAATTCCTTGCTATTTGTCGTTAATTTGTCACATTTTCGTTGCTATTTGCCCAATTTCTTATAGTGTTCTATGACTCAAATCCATTCTCTAATCATAAAATCAACAAATCTTCTAATCGAGCCTAGATGATTAGAGATCATTAAGTATCAGTCCTTAAAATTCCATCTTAAACCTTAGACATCAACTTCGATTGGCTAAGTATAAAAGACTAACAAGAGATTGGACTAGACATTTCATCGAATACCTTTCGGGCATGAAACATCCTCTAAGTACTAAGCTACATTAATTATTTCTACCTTAGTATTAAGCACGTCTAATGTTATAGAAACCATAACCTAAACATCCTAATTATCACTAACCATCATCCATCATCATAACCTAAATAAACCCCAAAACCCAAAAGATGACTACTCACTAATCATAATGGAACACAAACTAATGATAAGATATAAAGACATGATTAAGATTATAAAAGAGATTCAAGATTAAATAAACATAATATTCAACAACAATAAATGAACCTCTAAGGTTTCACAAAGGAGGCTAAAAATTTTAGAGAGAGTATTAAAATATAGGATGATTCATTAAATGAAAACCCTAGTACTATTTATAGGGAAAAGGAAAAGTGCAACATGGTCTCACAGGACAAGCGGTTTGGTCCAACAGTCTAGTGACTGTTGGACTAAACATCTGCGATCATTCTCTTTTTCGTCTTCTCCGGCGGTTTGGTGACTGGCGACTTGGAGACCGCTGGAACTCGCACCCACAAGTCTTCTTATGCACTCTTGATCGGCGGTCTTGATCGGCGGTATGGACTGCTGGGTTCGTCATCTTCAGGACGCATTAGTTGCTTTCAGCGGTTTCGATCCAGCTTTTTGATGATCGTTGGAGCTCACACCCGCGAGTTTTCTTCGTCTCCTTCTCCCCGTCGGCTTGGACTGGCTGTAAGGACCGTTGGTTTCTTCACTTCTTCTATTTCGCCTTCTTCAAGCTCCCTTTTTTACTCCTTTCGCTTCCTTTAAGCTCCCAGTAGCTCCAAGTACCCTAAATGCACATGATGCAATGCAAAAAGGACCTAAATCTAACTAAGACTCTATTATAATCTACTTAATGAAAATATGCTAATAAAGACTACAAACTATATGAAACATGTGACTAAATTCCTAAAATGATAGGGAAATGCATGCTTAACACATCTAAAATACACACTCATCAACTCCCCCACACTTGTCTTTTGCTTGTCCTCAAGCAAACAATACTCAATAAGCATAAAGGACGTAGTGGAGGAGGGATCTCATAATCAAAAAGCTAAGCTCAAGCGTATGCAATGTTAACTAAGGCAATGAAGCACTTCGAGAAAATGTTCACCCTTAAGTAATGAGAACTCTCAATCAGGTATCCATAGCACACTATCACAAGGCCTAGCTAGATTCAATGTTCATATCCACCCTCTTTTATTCACCACTCCTTAGGTTCATTAATTAGTTACCGGTGGTCTCGCTAAAATGCAATGCAAAGAGTTTCAATCGGTTTTGGGAAAAGTATTATTTAAGTGGTTAAGTGGTTAGATGTTTAAGTGTTTTAGGGGGCTTACTCTCAAAAGAAAATAAGTAGTGTAAACATAATGCAAAAGTAAGGAAGACTAGGAACAAATACGTACAAGCCATTAAATCCTATGTTTTACCCTTCCTACTTTTCGTTCTAAGTACTCACTCTTTTTCTTTTCTTGCTCACTCCCCTTTTGATCTTTAGAAACCCACTCAAATCCTTTCTTTTAATCCTAACTCTAACCTTCATTTCCTTTGGGTTTTTTTCTTTGATATATCAAGTCTTTCTTTCACCTTTCCACTCTATCCTTAAGGGTTTTCTTTTGGTTTAGGCTTCACTCTTTTCACTCCTATTTTCTACCCTTTGTGTTTGGGTTTTTTTTCTTTTGTGGTTTAGGAGTTATACTTGTTTTTATTTCCTTTTTTCTTTTCAAACCTCCCTTAAGGTAATCACTCTTTTAGTTTTGGTGTTTAGACTTTTCTAATGATAATTCAACTCTCTTTTTCTTTCATTTCCTCAGATCCCTAACCCATTACAAAATCAAAACTTGGAAACCACCTAGATGGGATGTGGGACTTGTCGTTCCCGATACTTTCAAAGTTTTGATAATGAAACACTTTCCAAAAAGACCTCACTCAAAGAATTAAATGGGAGCTTGAAGGAATGGTCTAGAGTTAAGGTAGGGCCACTTAAAGATGAGATGGTTATCCAAACAATCAAAAGAATGGTAAAAAGGGGTAAAGTTTGGATATATATCATGAAACTACAATGCACATTATCAAGCGAGAAATTAATAATTCAATTAGGTTCAATATTCATGGAGTGGTTTCAAATCAAGTGAGCATCAAACAAGCAATATCCTATAGACCAAGAAAGTTCAAGATGTACAATTTCAACGATTTAAAAGATTCTAACAATTATACCGAAAAATCTCAAGAAGGATTCACATTGCAGTGCTTTCCTAAACCTTTTACAAGGAAATATCATCATTGATCCATAGACAAGTGTGTAATATCCTAAAGTTGATGATTCGATCCTATACTATATGAATGCTAAAACAAAATAAAACTAAGTTTTCTTTTTGTGTTTTTCAAAATTTTTCGTTTTTTTGTTTTTTTTAGATGCATATAACTATTAACAAATGCAATGTACTAACTAGATGGATGCAATGCATGATCACACATAACTTAAACAAGAAAATGATTAGTAACTAATGGCTCTTCCCCCACACTTAAATCACACTGTCCCGGTGTGAAAAAGAAATGAAGTAAGGCCACTCTAAAGAGAAACTAAAATGCGAAAAATGAAAAACTAGTCTACTATGAATGGTATATACAATGGTTATGGAAGGTACCTTGGTTTACCAATGTTTTGAGTTTTGGTTCCTTGGGTAAGGAACCTCGAAGAAAAGGTGTTGAGGTATGCGGAATCGTATCCCGTCATTGGAGTATGTGTAGGAGTACCTTGGGTTTGGGAGGAAGCAACATTGGGGCACCATTATTTCGTCCATAAATGAATACATGAACGAGTCTTCATTGAACCTCCTCGTGCATGTCTTTGTCTCAACCATATATTCATCATCCATGTATGCGGTTGGGAGTTCCCTAAAGTCCTGAAGGTCTATTCTTAGCGACTTGAAAAGTGGAGTGAGCATCCCTCCTATTCCGATCACATGGTCATGTCCTATCTCCTCCTCCTCTTGTCTAATTGCCATTAAGTGTTTGAGTAACTCGGATGCTTGACACACATGGCTACACCCATAATTTACCGGTGCACCGGATGTGTCATCGAGCCAAAACCTCAATGGTTCGTAGATTAATTCCAACTCTACCGTCGTGGTTGTGTATGGTCGCGGTCTTGCTAAGAACGTGTTGCTTAGGAGCCTCAATGTGTAGCGTATTGTTGGATTTCGCACCTTTGACATCCTAGCTTTTGATATACAAAAGCTTTCGTCTATTGCGATGTTGTTCCACAAGTATTGCTCTTGGCGGAAATCCAGCATCTCTTTCTTGCTTCTCGCTTCCCTTAACCCGTAGAGCTCGCAAAATCTTATGAACTGAATCGAATAAGATATGCCCCCTTACTTGAAGTTGACTTTTCCCCCTGATTCTTGCTCCTCGTACCCCACTGATTCTTGTTCCTCGTACCCCACCGTTTCTAGGAATTGGCGCGTAAGTTCTGGATACGTGGGTTTTTCCATTGTCATCAAGATCTTGGTCCCCATTCTATCCAACAAATCCTCAATTTGATCTTTTATGCCTAGTTTGAGAAAAACTTTCTTGTCCAAGAATCTTGTTGGATATATCTCTCTTGCTAAAAGCATGTTGTAGTTTTGGATGTCTTCATCACTCCAATTATCTTGTATGTTGTTTCTAACCGATTGAGATTGAGATGATTGTCCCCGGTTAGCGCTTTCTCTTGTTGATATCATATTCCTACAAGATAGTTAATCAAATTAGATGCGTTTACAATGTGTTTATTATAACGAGAATCTAACACAATAGCATTTATCAATGATTCTTAGAGAAAGACATCAATTCAAAAATCATTTGAAAGTTTTACCCTTGATTCTTGATGGATTTGATGAAGATAAGTGATTATATTAAGGTTTTAAGGTTAGAAAACTTCTTAAAAATGGTCTTTGGTTGAGATTTTCGCAAAAATAGAGTGTTTGGGCGGAGATGAATGAAGAGGGGGAAAAATTAGGGCTTTTGCGAATTTAAAGGGAGAAGAAGATGATGTGTGTCGATTTCAGCGGTTTGGGTCGGCGGTTTGGTGACCGCTGAAATTTACACTGCGGCGCTTACCTATTTTGTTCATTCTAGCGGTCCTGATCGGCGGTTTGGTGACCGCTGGAATGAACGACAAAAACATTTACCTGTCGCGTCCTGCCATGCGGTTTGGCTCAGCGGTTCTTACCGCTGGAGTATGCACTTTTGGTTCTTCACCTCTTTCCCCTACACATCTTGAAATGTTTGATCAAAAACTAAAAAGACATAAAACTTGAAATCTTGTATGTACAAGGATAGACATGGGATTGCCTCCCAAGTGCACTTGTTTAGAGTCTCTTAGCTTGACTTTGTGTGATGATTAGGCGGAGGAGGGATTGCGAAGAGATCGCGGTTGATCTCCTTAAGCTTTTCTTCCACTCCTTGTTGTTGGTTGTTGTTCTCGTTCACCATTTCTTCTTGTTGTTGTTGTTGTTATTGTTGTGATTCTCTTTCTCATCTTTCTTGGTACCTTGCTCGCTTGTTCGCTCTTTCAAGCCTTCCTAACTCGGGAACACAATTGATGACTTCTCCTCTTTTTCTCCTAAGGTTCATACACCTTCAAGCACAACAAAATGGGAACCAACAACAAGAGAAAAGTTAGTATCTTTTAAGTAACAAGTGATCTAAAGCTAAGAAGATTCCAAATGTTATTGACAATTTGCAATCTCCCCGGCAACGACGCCAAAAACTTGATGAGATCGAGTTTTAAACCTCAATCACACAACCCCAAATGCAAGGCACAAGAAGTTGTAGTACTATAAGGATCGGATCAACAAGGAGAATGAACTAGAACCACAAGAATGCAAGAATCTTACTTAGAATAGACCTATCAATTAGCATTGTTTAGTAACCAAACTATAACTAGTGCAATAAATTAAAAGTCAACTTAAACTCAACTAATCGACAAATAACTAGAAAGAGGCTTAAATAAGATAAAAATTGGATCTTGGGGGTTAAATCATTGGTTTTGGATAGATGGAATCAAGCTAGTGATGCTAAAACTAACAAATGAGATGGCTTTATAGAACAAGGATCACTAATCTAGATTAGATCACTTCCATGACTCAAATCCATTCTCTAATCATAAAAATCACAAATCTTCCAATCGAGCCTAGATGATTAGAAATCATTAAGTATAAGTCCTTAAAAGTCCATCTTAAACCTTAGACATCAACTTCCATTAGCTAAGTATAAAAGACTAACAAGAGATTGGACTAGACATTTCATCGAACACATTTTGGGCATTAAACATCCTCTAAGTACTAAGCTAGATTAATTACTTCTACCTTAGTATTAAGCACATCTTATGTTATAGAAACCATAACCTAAACATCATAATCATCACTAACCATCATATATCATCCTAACCTAAATAAACCCCAAAATCCAAAAGATGACTACTCACTAATCATAATGGAACACAAACTAATGATAAGAGATAAAGACATGATAAAGCTTATAAAAGAGATTCAAGATTAAATAAACATAAGATTCAACAACAATAAATGAACCTCTTGATCGGCGGTCTTGATCGGCGGTATGGACCGCTGGGTTGGTCATCTTCAGGACGCCTTTTGTTTCTTCCAGCGGTTTCGATCCAGCGGTTTGATGACTGCTGGAGCTCACACCCGGGAGATTTTTTCGGCTCCTTCTGTGCGACGGCTTGGACTGGCTGTAAGGACCGCTGGTTTCTTCACTCCTTCTATTTTGCCTTCTTCAAGCTCCCTTGTACTCTCCTTTCGCTTCCTCTGAGCTCCCAATAGCTCCAAGTACCTGAAATGCACATGATGCAATGCAAAATGGACCTAAATCTAACTAAAACTCAATTCTAATCTGCTTAATGAAAATATGCTAAAAAAGACTACAAACTATATGAAACATGTGATTAAAGTCCTAAAATGATAGGGAAATGCATGCTTAAAACAACTAAAATACACACTCATCAAAGGGGCGCTTAAGGTTCTGTCGATGCTTGAAGCAATTTTATCTTCTCCAAATTACTATATCTCTAGAGTCAATAATTTTATATGAGGAACTACTAAACTCAATCACTTGTTGCCGTTACTCTTCAGTTTTCTGTTAAGGTTTATCCTGTAGAGGTACTTAAATTGGATCATTCATCAATTTCTAGGTTTCGTCGTAAACCTAATTAGTTACTTCCAATTACGTAAATCAAATTGTTCAAATTGCACTTGAATGTAGGGCATTTCCCATTTTATAGGAAATTTTGTACCATAAACAATGGTATCTCCAATTATGGCCCCTTTGGGATGTAAAATGTATCTCATCTCACCATCCCCATAGTGTATGAGACAAATATATGCATTTCGATTAGGGTCGTATTTTATAATTATGATTCTACCATATATGACTTTTGCATTTCCTCAAAAATATATTTTACGGTATAGACGCTTATACCCTAGCCCTCTATGCCTTACGATAATGATTCCTCTGGCATTACGACCATTACCACAATGATGATGTCCATACATCAAATTATTTCGTGGATTGGATTTCACTTGACTGTCTACGGCTCCATTGTGTGTGCTCGAGGTAGAAGTTTTGTATAAATGTATCATCATGCTATTAATTATTTTGATTTAAGTTCTTTTCTTTCTAAGAGGTGGAATAGAATAACATGTTTGAAGCGTAATGATCATACGTCTGTAATGCATTGTATGTCCTAGATAGGTCCCATTCTTTTAACCTTTCCGGGGATTCTATGACTATTCATAGTTATTACCTTGACACTAAAGAAGAGTTCGACCCAATGCTTTATTTCTGTCCTAGTTGATCCTGATTCGACATTAAGAGTATATTGATTTTTCCCCAATAACCGAATACTTTTGTCTGTAAATATTGCATATTTTATTCCATCCATAAATCTATTTTCTTCCCTATGAGTTCTACTCTCAATAAGAATGCTAGTTCTTACTGTTCATATGTTATACTATGAATATACTACACCAATTCGTTATGTATATAATGATGAGAAGATTCCACTGATACAAATCCAATTCCAATAGAATTATTGGAGGGTCCCATTGTCGTGCATCCAGTAGGAATTGAACCTACGAATTCGCCAATTATGAGTTGGGCGCTTTAACCATTCAACCATGGATGCTTAGTGGGGATCCTCGTACATGGTGAATAACCAAATTCCATTGAAATGAAATATTTAGGATAAATCAATGCAATTTAGGAGGAATCAATGAAAGGACATGAATTCAAATCATGAATTTTCGAATTGAGAGAAATAGTGAGAGAATAGTGAGAGAGATCTAGAATTCTCACTATTTCTTAGATTCATGGACCCGATTAAACTTAGTGGGATCTTTCATTCATATTTTTCCACCAAGAACGTTTTAGAAAACTCTTAGGCCCTGGAATTTTTAGTATATTACTTTTGCGCAATTCACAGGGTTCAACAAGCAATCGATATTTCACGATCAATGGTGTAGTACTACCTGTAGTAGCGGCCCTTCTATATCGTATTAACAATTGAAAGAAAAAATCTCTATATAAAAGGGCTTCTTACTATACATATGAATTCCATTGGACCTATAAATTATACATTGGAAGAATCTTTTGGGTCTTCTAATTTCAATAGATTGATTGTTTCGCTTTCATATCTTACAAAAGGAAAAAGATCTCTGAGAGTTGTTTCCGGGATCCGAAAGAGTAAACTTTGGTTTTCCCAATAACTAAAAAGTGTATCATGCCTGAATCTAACTAGAGTTCGCGGTGGTGGAGGAACTGGAATGGAAAAGGGATTTTTGTTGTAAGATATCTATTGAAACCGTCGCTGGAATTGATATCTCATTTAAAGAGAAAGATATAAAATAACTGGAGTTTCTTTTTGTATATTATATGGATGATCGGATCCAAAAGGTCCATGATTGAGAATTGTATAATCATCTTTTCCGAGTAAGAGGCGAAAAATAATCAACTTGAATTTGGGACAGCTATTCAAATTCTTAGTGAAAGATTGGATTTGTTATCTCATGTTTGCTTTTCGTGAAAAAATACCAATTGAATTGGAGGGTTTCTTCAAACAACAAGGAGTTCGGTCAACTATTCAATCAAATGACATTGAGCATGTTTCCCATCTCTTCTCGAGAAACAAGTGGGTTATTTCTTTGCAAAATTGTGTTCAATTTCATATGTGGCAATTCCACCAGGATCTCTTCGTTAGTTGGGAGAAGAATCCGCATTAATAAGAGTTTTTGAGGAAAATATCGAGAGAGAGTTGGATTGGGTTAGACAATGTGTGGTTGGTAAACAAGGATATAGTTTTTAGCAAGGTGCGAAATGTATAGTCAAATATTCAATATGATTCTACAAGATCTAATTTCGTTCAAGTAACGGATTCTAGCCAATTGAACGGATCTTCTGATCAATTCATAGATCCTTTCGATTCCATTAGTAATGAGGATTCGGNAATTCGGAATATCACTACCACACATTGATCAATCAAAGAGAGATTCAACAACTAAAAGAAATATCGATTCTTTGGGATCCTTCCTTTATTCAAACGGAAGGAAGAGAGANACTTTATTCAAACGGAAGGAAAGAAGATAAAATCAGCCTGATTCCCTAAATACCTTTCTGGACATTCCTCAATGCCCCGACTATTCACGAAACGTGAGAAGCGAATGAATAATCATCACTTCCGGAAGAAAGCGAAGAATTTCTTGGGAATCCTACAAGAGTCATCTGTTCTTTTTTCTCTAACAGATGGTCAAAACTTCATCTGCGTTTGAATCCTACTGAGAGGTCCACTCGGGATCATAAATTGTTGAAGAAAGAACAAAATGTTTCTTTAATTTTGTCCCTTCCAAGCGATCGGAAAATAAGGAAATAGTTAATATATTCAACATTATTATGTATTTAGAAAATACTGTCTCAGTTCATCCTATTTCATCAGATATGGGATGTGATATGATTCTGAAGGATGAAGTGGATATGGACAATTCCAATAAGATTTCATTTTTAAACAAAAATCCATTTTTGATTTATTTCATCTATTCCATGAACGGAAGAGGGGGCATACACGTTACGACACGATTTTGAGTCAGAAGAGAGATTACAAGAAATGGCAGATCATAAGGGATTTGCCTTTTCTATTCCTACGAATTGGATCAAATACAATTCTTGAAGGAGGTTTTCAACTCCAAGGATGAATCGAAAAAGAAATCTTTATTGGTTCTACCTCCTATTTTTTATGAAGAAAATGAATCTTTTTATCGAATGATAAAAAAAATTGGGTCCGGATCTCCTGCGGGGATTATTTGGAAGATCCAAAACCAAAAAGAGTGGTATTTTCTAGCAACGACATAATGGAGGCAGTCAATCAATATAGATTGATCCGAAATTTTATTCAAATCCAATTCCAATATAGTCCCTATGGGTACATACGAAATGTATTGAATCAATATTTTTTAATGAAGAGACCTGATCGCCACTTCGATTATGGAATTCAAAAGGATTTAATAGGCAATGATACTCTGAATCATGGAACTATAATGAAAGATACGATCAACCAACATTTATGGAATTTGAAAAAGAGTTAGAAGAAACGGTTTGGTCCTCTTATTTTTCTTTATCAAACTGAGAGATCAATAAATGAGGATCCTAATGCATATAGATACAAATGGTCCAATGGGAGCAAGAATTTCCAGGAGCATTTGGAACATTTCGTTTCTGAGCGGAAGAGCCAGTTCAAGTAGTGTTCGATTGACTATGTATTAATAAATATTCGATTGATTGGTCTGAGGTTATTGATAAAAAGATTTTCCTAAGTCACTTCGTTTCTTTTTGTCCAAGTTACTTCGTTTCTTTTTGTCCAAATTACTTCTTTTTGTCCAAGTTACTTCTCNCAAGTAGTGTTCGATTGACTATGTATTAATAAATATTCGATTGATTGGTCTGAGGTTATTGATAAAAAGATTTGTTTAAGTCCCTTCGTTTTTTTTGTCCAAGTTACTTCGTTTCTTTATGTCCAAANATTACTTCTTTTTGTCCAAGTTACTTCTCTTTTTGTCTAACTCACTTCCCTTATTCTTTGTGAGTTTCGAGAATATCCGCATTCATAGGTCTGAGATCCACATCTATGAATTGAAAGGTCCGAACGATCAACTCTGCAATTAGTTGTTAGAATAAGTAGGTGTTCAAATCTTTCATTTGAAAAAAATTAAAACCCTTTTCATTGGATGATCATAATACTTCTCAAAAACCAAAATTCTTGATCAACGGAGGAAGAATATCACCATTTTTGTTCAATAAGATACCAAAGTGAATGATTGACTCATTCCATACTATAAACAATCGCATGAAATCTTTTGACAACACGGATTCCTATTTCTCAATCGTATCCCACAATCAAGCAATTGGCTTAATCCCGTGACACCACTTCAAAGAAGTTCATTGATATCTTCTTTTTCTAAAGAAAATCGACTTTGATTCTTAAATAATCCACATCACTTATGATTCTATTGTAACAAAAGATTCCTTTTTTATGTGGAAAAGGCCCGTCTCAATAATTCTGATTTTACTTATGGACAATTCTTCACTATCTTGTTCATTCACAACAAAATATTTTCTTCTTGTGGTGGCAAAAAAACATGCTTTTTTGGAGAGAGATACTATTTAACCTTCGTCAATCGAGTCACAGGTATCTAACATATTCATATCTTATGATTTTCCACAAAGTGGTGACGAAAGGTGTAACTTTTAAAAATATTTCCATTTTCCAATTCGATCCGATCCGATCCATTAGTTCGTAGAGCTATTTACCTAATTGTAGCCATTTCTGGAACACGTCTAATAGAGGGACAAAGAGTCAATTTTGAAAGAACGTATTGTCAAACTCTTTCATATATGAATCTATCTGATTCAAAAGAGAAGAGCTTGCATCAGTATATCAATTTCAATTCAAACATGGGTTTGATTCACACTCCATGTTCTGAAAATCTTTATAGAGGAAAAACAGAGCATTTGCCTAAAAAAATACATTGACAAAGGGAAGATGAATAGAACTTTTCAACGAGATAATGCTTTTTCAACTCTCTCAAAATTGAATATATTCCAAAAATATATTCCAAAAATATATGCCATGATTCTTTACTTCGGCAGGGTACAAATATCTAAATTTTATATTTTAGATACTCTTTCAGACATATTGCGGATACTAAATAACAGTCAAAAATTTGTATCCATTTTTCATGATATTATGCATGGATTAGATATATCATGGAGAATGCTTCAGAAAAAATTTTGTCTTCCACAAAGGAATCTAATAAGTGATATTTCGAGTAAGTCTTTACATAATCTTCTCATGTCCGAAGAAATGATTCATCGAAATAATGAGTCAAATGTTCGTGAGGTCCTCTATTCAATCATTTTCATTCTTCTTGTTACTGGATATATCGTTCGTACATATCTTTTCTTTGTTTCCCGAGCCTATAGTGAGTTACAGACAGAGTTCGTAAAGATCAAATCTTTGATGATTCCATCATACATGATTGAGTTGCGAAAACTTCTCGATAGGTCCTCCATCTGAATTGAATTCTTTCTGGTTGAAATCTTTTTCTAGTTAATCTAGAACAATTAGGAGATTGTCTAGAAGAAATACGGGGTTCTGGCGGCAACATGCTATGGGGTGGTGATCCCGCTTATGGGGTTAAATCAATACGTTCTAAGAAGAAAAATTTGAAAATAAATTTCATCGATATTATCGATCTCATAAGTATCATACCAAATCCCATCAATCGAATCACTTTTCGAGAAATACAAGACATCTAAGTCATACAAGTAAAGAGATCTATTCATTGATAAGAAATAGAAAAAACGTGAGCGGTGATTGGATTGATGATAAGATAGAATCCTGGGTCGCGTACAGTGATTCGATTGATGATAAAGAAAGAGAATTCTTGGTTCAGTTCTCCCCCTTAAGGGCAGAAAAAGGATGGATCAAATTCTAGTGAGTCTGACTCATATTGATCATTTAGTAAAGAATGACTCTGGTTATCAAATGATTGAAAACAACCGGGAACATTTTACTTACGATACTTACTTGACATTCATAAAAAGTATCTAATGAATTATGAGTTCAATACATCATGTTTAGCAGAAAGACGAATATTCCTTTCTCATTATCAGACAATCACTAATTCACAAACTTCGCGTGGGGCTAATAGTTTTCATTTGTCGTTTCATGAAAAACTCTTTTCGCTCCTCTTAGCCCTACCCCCCCCCCCCCCCNAGTGATAGGTTCTATAGGAACCAGACGATCCTATTTGGTCAAATAACTAGCGAAAGACTCCTATGTTCCTTTCATTATAATATTTATGAACAAGTTCCTGGATAACAAGCAGAAAGGTTTTTTAATTGATGATATCAATATTGATGATAGTGACAATATTGATGCTAGTAACGATATTGATCGTGAACTTGATATGGAGATGGAGCTTCTAACTATGATGAATGCACTAACTATGGATATGATGTCAGAAATAGACCGATTTTATATCACCCTTCAATTCAAATTAGCAAAAGCAATGTCTCCTTGCATAATATGGATTCCAAACATTGATGATCTTGATGTGAATGAGTCGATTTACTTAGCCCTCGGTCTATTAGTGAACTCTCTCTCTAGGGATTGTGAAAGATGTTCCACTAGAAATATTCTTGTTATTGCTTCGACTCATATTCCCCAAAAAGTGGATCCCGCTCTACTAGCCCTGAATAAATTAAATACATGCATTAAAATAAGAAGGCTTCTTATTTCACAACAACGAAATCACTTTTTCACTCTTTCCTATACTAGGAGATTTCTCTTGGAAAAGAAAATTTTCCATACTAATGGATTCGAATCCATAACCATGGGTTCCAGTGCACGAGATCTTGTAGCACTTACCAATGAGGCCCTATCAATTAGTATTACACAGAAGAAATCAATTATAGACACTAATACAATTAGATATGCTCTTCATAGACAAACTTGGGNTTCTTCACATAAAAACTTGGGATTTGCGATCCCAGGTAAGATCGGTTCAGGATAAATAATTATATGTAGAAGAAATCATGTAACCACTACTAAAAAAAAGTCATATAGTCACGGCCGTATCGGTGGCTATAGAAAAAATCCGTGGCTATTTAGCCAAGGTTTGCCACGAAAATTTTTAGTCACGAGCATATAGCCACATATTTAACGCTATAGCCACGGATACGGCCGTGGCTATATGAATTTTTTTTAGTAGTGAACGAAAGGGATTATTATTTGTACAAATGGTAATTCGAACTTGTAACGAGCATGAAGAAATTAACGATACTTTTTTTTATCTTTTGAGTTGTTCTGTCGGATCGGTCGGTCAAGACCTTTGGTCTCTACCCGGGCTCGATGAAAAAAATAGGATCACTTCTTATGGATTCATTGAGAATGGTTCATATCTAGTTCATGGCCTATTAGAAGTGTAAGGCGCTTTGGTGGGATCCTCAAGGAAAGAAAAAGATTGTAGTCAGTTTGATAAGGATCGAGTGACATTGCTTTTCCGCTCCGAACCAAGGGATCCCTTATATGTGATGCAAGATAGATCTTGTTCTATCTTTGATCAGAGATTTTTCTATGAAATATACGAATAAGGAGAAGGAGTCCTCGACCCGCAACATATTGATGAGATCGAGTTTTACCTCAATCACATACAACCCCAAGTGCAAGACACATAACGTTGTAGTAATATAAGAATCGAATCCACAAGGAGATTGAACTTAGAACAATAAGAATACAAGAAACTAACTTAGAATAGACCTATCAAATAGAATGTTAAGTGACCAAACTATATCTAAAACATTAATATAAAAGTCAACTAAAGTCAACTAATCAACAAATAACTAGAAATATGCTTAAATAAGATAAAGATCGGATCTTGGGGTTTAAATCATTGGTTTTGGATAGATGAAATCAAGCTAGTAATGTNCAATCGAGATTAGATCACTTCCATGACTCAAATCCATTCCCTAATCATAAAAACCTC
>OVAT01000072.1:356-17111 GCA_900406305.1 Cochlearia officinalis
CTTCTTCTTCTTCTTCTTCTTGAGAAATCGAGATTAAATTTTGATACAAAGCTCATGATTTGATTTGTTGTTTTTAGGGTTTAGTCATTGTTTGTTACTTTCATAACTCTCTTTAGTTTTTTGTTAATACTCACGTTTTGTGTAAATTTTCCATGTTCAGTGATGCAGTTTGTGATGGTTTAAGATGACATCTCCACATAATATTGAGCTGGAGGCAGCTAAGTTTCTTCATAAGCTTATTCAAGATTCCAAAGATGAACCTGCCAAGCTTGCTACAAAACTCTATGTGGTTTATGTTCCTTCTTTAACCTGCTTCTCTCTGCTTTGTTTGTGTCTGTTTTTGAGCTTTGAATATCTTACTTTAACTTCATTTTTGTTTGTTTGTTTGATTATTGTAGATATTGCAGCACATGAAAACCAGTGGGAAGGAACACTCGATGCCGTATCAAGTCATATCTAGGTATTGTGTTTTCCTTGGATATCATTATCGCCATTTATTTGTTAATGAGTCGCTGCTTGTGTTGATTTAATGTTTTATTTATAATCTTGTTCCTGTTTTACTAATATTATCTATTAAAA
Organism: Cochlearia officinalis; assembly: GCA_900406305.1. Classification (NCBI taxonomy): domain Eukaryota; kingdom Viridiplantae; phylum Streptophyta; class Magnoliopsida; order Brassicales; family Brassicaceae; genus Cochlearia; species Cochlearia officinalis. The sequence continues at coordinate 936 of OVAT01000072.1, forward strand.
TCTACAAGGGCCATGGACACTGTAATCAATCAACACGGTCTTGACATTGAAGCTTTGAAGTCATCAGGTCTTCCTCATGCCGAAGATTCTGGGTCTGCACATTTGGCTGGTATATCCATTTTTCTCTCTCTCTCACTCTCTCTCTCTTGGTTCAGTTTAGAGTTTTGTTTGTTATGTCGAAAATATTGTATGGGTTTTAATGTTTTGTTTTAACTCTCTGTATTAATGCGGAGTAAAGGGTCTTCCCAAGTGGGTGGAGTTAGCAATGAGGGCAAAGCAGGTCTAGTTGAAAACGAGATATTCACGTCTGGTAGGCAGCTTGGTGGATCGAGCAGTGCATCACAAACATTTTACCAAGGGTCTGGAACACAAATTAACAGATCATTTGATCGTGAGAGTCCATCCAACTTGGATTCTATGTCAGGAATGTCTCAACCTCAGACAATGAATCAAAGAGATGTCAAGTCAAGTGGAAAGAGAAAGAGAGGGGAATCATCACTTTCGTTAGAGCAAAATATCGATAACTCTCAAATATTCGATAGCCACAAAATTGGTGATCAGACTGGAGATAATTCAGGTAGGGATACACGTTTCAATTTTTTGTCATATCTTTTTAATCTAGATATGAGAAACAGAGCATACACGTTTATTTGTATATATTTTTGCCACCAAAATTCAGGTGACAATAATAATTTGCATGTTGGATTGTCATCAGATGCATACACGACTCCACAGGTATGTCCTTGACACTATTAAGTTTCCTGGACTGGACCCCTCCAGGTTTTTGTGCACAGCTTTTGTTTATGAATTCTTTTTGAGCTTTTGTTGCTCTGCCAGTTTTTCTAGTAATTTAGGACTTTGTGCTGCGCAGAAAAAACACTCTGAAGTATCTATAAGGAGACAAATTGCTTGCTCGTATGGGCTTATTCCTAAAAATATATTTCTCTCCTTATATGTATCTTATCTGTTTTTGGAATTAGGAAGAATCAACTTGAATTTTCCTTGATATCTTTTTTTTAATGCCTAAAAATCTTTTTTTTTTGCCAAAAACGTGAATATGTCAACGATTGTCTTCTATATGAAGTTTTGATCTTGCATGCATTTAGTCTGACTCTTTAACCTGCAAAATATCCCTCACCCTTTTACTTTCTACCAAAAATATACCTTGTTGGAAATCATGGCCTCTATATTTGGCATCTTATATGGCAGTGTGGCTGGCAGAATAATGAAGTCACGGCAACCAGGCCTCCAGTTCATAAAGAACCTGGAAAAAGTGTTGCAGTAGAGGGACTATTGCCTTCAGCTTCACCTTTTAAAGAGCCACAACTTAAACAGCTCAGAGCCCAGTGCCTTGTGTTTCTAGCTCTCAGGTTTCTTACAGTCTCCTAACCTCTTGATTAGTCATTTTGGAATATTGTTTGTAACCCCAAAACCCTCTGACAACTTTTCTTCTTGCAGAAATGGTTTGATGCCAAAGAAACTGCACGTAGAGATCGCTCTTCGAAATACTATGCCCGAAGATGGTATTATTGATTCTTTTTGAAGTTATTTTCTAATCTATTTTTACCCGACTTCACTGAGATCATTATTGGCCTGTTACAGATGGTTTCCGCGGCGAACTGTTGGATCTGAAAGGGAGAACACATACCTCCAGTGATTTGGGTGGCATTCCTGATGTCTCTGCACCGTTGTCAAGAATGGACAATCCCACTGGAAGATTGGATGAAATGGTCTTCTCATCCAAAGAAATTGAGAGATCACAATTAGGGGGAAAAAGTTTCTCTACTACCGTATTTTCCGATGGTCCAAAGCTCCTAGCATCTCAAATTCAAGGCTCTCAAGCACAAGTTGCTGTTAATCATTCTCAACTGGTGTTTTCTTCTGGCTTGACGAAACACATACCATCAGACGTGGTGGGCTGGGCTGGAACAATCAAAAGTAATGACGTCTCAACTTCTGCTATTGGACTTGATGATTTTCATGCTTCAGGTTAGTGGACTACCTTGGTTAAGATTGCTTTTATGATCTGCCGTTTCCTTTTTTAATGTGAGTAATAACACTGCAAACCCAAATATATGGCACATAGCAGACCAAGAGGAAGGTAACGTGCAACCATCGCCTAAGTACACAATGTCGCAGAAATGGATTATGGGTCGACAGAATAAGCGACTATTGGTTGATCAGACTTGGGCTCAGAAACAGCAGAAAGCTGACCAGGCAATTGGTGCACGGTTCAACGAATTGAAGGTCTCTCTTTATCCGCCTTTTTTCTTTTAATTGATGGTGGTTCCTTTTTTCCACGAATGATTGATTTTATTTTCCAGTTGTCAACTTTTTGGATTGTGCTGTTGCTTGTTGTTTGCGGTGGTTCTTGGTTTTCTCTATTTTTGATCTTGTAATTGGAACAAATCAATTATTATATTTTAATATCTGATTCTACATATATTAGGATAATTTTTAGCCTTGATGTTGTTATTAGGTAACTTTTTACTCTTCCATCGTCATCTGTTGGATCCTAGGAATCATTTCAGTCAGCCAAATTTTGTTATTTCTGATCTTGTTGAGGAAATCATTCTAAATTGTATAAGCATGGATGACTTTTATTGTTTATTTAGTCTTCCACTAAAGGATACTGATTTGCTTCAGTTTACAAAATCCGTAACAAAATTCTATGATGAGGTTCTTCTTTTCGCCTTTTCACCATAAGCTTATCTGTTTTGTGCCTTGTGGTAATTTTGTTGAAATGAGCTTCACATTTGATGTAATGCTGAAGAAGTAGTTGTACTTCACATTTGATTAATACGGAGTGACTAGTAGTCCGCGTATCTTTTCTTACTTTGGTTCTTACTATTATTTTTTTCTGGATCTGGATGGCACTGATGCATGTGTCCTTATCTGCAGGAATCTGTAAATTTGTCAGAAGATATATCTGCAAAGACCAAGAGTGTAATAGAACTGAAAAAGCTTCAGCTGTTAAACCTACAACGGCGTCTGAAGAGGTAAGTGTATGCGTTTATATTTAAAAAATATTAGCATGTATTTCTCAGTAGATGTAGATGTTTTCCCTTCTTATACCTCTTATGCTATTAAGCCAAACTAACAGGGAATACAGCTAGCTATTCTGACTTTGTTATACTATGCAAACCTTTTTACATGTAAATGTGTATATGCATATTCAACCGGTTGTCTCACCTCTCAGCTGCTAGTGTTATTTGACTTGTTTGTGCAGTGAGTTTGTTTACAACTTCTTCAAGCCTATTGCAACTGATGTTGAGCATCTAAAGTCATATAAGAAACATAAGCATGGCCGGAGAGTTAAGCAGCTTGAGAAGTATGAACAGAAGATGAAGGAAGAGAGACAAAGGAGAATTCGTGAGAGGCAGAAGGAGTTTTTCGGAGGGATAGAAGTTCACAAGTATGTGCGATTAGTTTTTTTCCCTAGTTCATTCTTCTTTTTATCCACCTAATATTGATGCTTTCTACTGAGGCGAATCACACAGTAGCAGATATGCTTGTCTGAAATCCTATTTTGAAATCTTGCTTTAGGGAAAGACTAGAAGATTTGTTCAAAGTTAGGAGAGAGAGGTTAAAGGGTTTCAATAGGTATGTGAAGGAGTTCCACAAAAGAAAGGAACGACTTCATCGCGAGAAGATTGACAAAATTCAACGCGAGAAGATTAATTTGTTAAAGATTAATGATGTGGAGGGTTATCTACGAATGGTTAAGGTTTGGTCTCTAAACTGAGTTTGGAAGTTTTAGGTTTACATTGTTTTTTCTATGGTACTGTGTAACTAGGAATGTTGGTGAATATGTAGGATGCTAAGTCAGATCGAGTAATGCAGCTACTCAAGGAGACTGAGAAGTACCTTCAGAAACTTGGATCCAAGTTAAAAGAAGCAAAATCTTTGACCAGTCGATTTGAAAATGAGGCAGATGTGGCGCGTACATCAAATGTTGCTGAGGATGACACGTCGATTGAAAATGAAGATGAGGGCGACCAAGCAAAGGCAAATTCTCTTTCCAAATAATTCTTTCTTTTCTGAGCTTTCTTCTTTCTGTTTCTCATGGTTAGAATATATGCTATACAGCACTACATGGAAAGCAACGAAAAATATTACTTGATGGCTCACAGGTAATATTCTTGTATCCTATCGTTACAGTCTAAACATCACTCATATGTGATTGTCATCTTTCATGCCTCTATTTTTTCCAAAATATTTTTATGCTGTTTTAAGTAAGATTTTATTGCGATATCATTCATCTATTCACAAAAATTATTTTGCAGTATAAAAGAAAATATTAATGACCAGCCAACATGCCTGACGGGTGGAAAATTAAGAGAGTAAGTGAACCATCCCCGCCTTAATATATGTTTGAAAGCATCCTAGTTTTTTGGTAGAGTATTGCCTGGATTGCTGACAACTATTACTCTTGACATTTTAGGTACCAAATGAATGGCCTAAGGTGGCTAGTTTCACTGTACAACAATCACTTAAATGGCATTTTAGCTGATGAGATGGGTCTCGGGAAAACTGTTCAGGTATTTAGTGCCACCATATTTGGAATATAGGCATACATGTTGGATTTGCTTATAGTAATGCATTTGTTCCATAAGTTGCTATAACATTTTTGTTCTTGTAGGTTATTTCTTTGATTTGCTATCTGATGGAGACAAAAAATGATAGAGGTCCCTTCTTGGTTGTTGTACCATCCTCAGTTCTGCCTGGTTGGCAATCAGAAATCAACTTCTGGGCCCCCGAAATTCATAAAATTGTTTACTGTGGGACTCCTGATGAAAGACGCAAATTATTCAAGTATAGAAGGACAAATTTATACGTATGTTGTTCTTTATGCCTCAGTTGTTATGGTTAACTCTATTCTTTTTCTTTTTAGGGAGCAAATTGTTCATCAGAAGTTCAATGTTCTTCTTACAACGTATGAGTATCTAATGAACAAGCATGATAGACCTAAATTAAGCAAGATCCACTGGCATTATATTATTATTGACGAAGGACATCGCATAAAGAATGCATCCTGCAAGTTGAATGCAGACTTGAAACATTATGTTAGCTCCCACCGACTCCTGTTAACAGGGACCCCATTGCAGGTACAGTTTGTTTGTTTCACTTTTTATTTTGGTTTTGACATATGCAGATGCTCTTGATTTCACAATCGCGTTTGCTGCTATATTAAGTTCTTGAACTTTGCTAACTATCTCCGTATTTTGCATCTCTTATAGAACAACCTAGAAGAATTGTGGGCGTTGCTAAATTTTTTGCTGCCCAATATATTCAACTCATCAGAAGACTTTTCACAGTGGTTCAACAAACCATTTCAAAGTAATGGAGATAATTCTGCCGAAGAGGTAATGTTTGCTGTGTCTTGTATTTGAATACTTAATCTTAAAACTTCATGGTTTTAACTTACCTTTTACGGTTGCCATCTGATTAGGCTTTGCTATCAGAAGAGGAGAATCTGCTGATCATTAATCGACTTCACCAAGTTCTTCGACCGTTTGTGTTGCGGCGACTGAAACATAAGGTGGGTAATATAATAACTCCTCATAGAGTAATCTTTCCACACAACTTGTTTCCATCTTGTAGACTCCCAACTTTCTAGTATTGCTTTTATTATATTAGTGCTGTGGAAGTATTTTTTCTAATACTTTTTTATCTCAGTTATTATTTAAATTATTATATATCATGATCATGACTGTGTGTACTAATTTATTTTGGTAGGTTGAGCATGAGCTTCCTGAAAAGATAGAGAGATTGATACGCTGTGAGGCTTCTGCCTATCAGAAGCTGTTAATGAAGAGGGTTGAAGATAATCTGGGCTCAATCGGAAATGCAAAGGTGTTTTTTTATGTTCCTGGCGGTGGCAGATTTGTGATGATGTCGAGTTATTTCTTAATTTTTTTTGTTTACAGTCTCGTGCAGTGCACAACTCAGTAATGGAGCTTCGTAATATTTGCAATCATCCATATCTCAGCCAACTGCATGCAGAGGAGGTAATGATTTTCCTTATATTAATTCTATGATTACTGGTCAGCAGATTATGAAAAAATCCTAATAGACAGATCACTTTTGTTAGGTTAATAACATAATTCCTAAGCATTTTCTGCCCCCAATTGTAAGACTGTGCGGGAAGCTTGAGATGTTGGACCGGCTTTTACCCAAACTCAAAGCAACAGACCATCGGGTAATGATCTCTCTCCTGCCTCGTGGTAATTTGATACTTCAGATGGGCAGACATCTGAGGGGATCGTGTCTGTTATTTGTGAAACACACAAATATGTGATAATTTGTAATTTGGTTGCATGTTTAGCCAAATGTTAATGCCACATCTTATAAATGGCTGGTATTTTTCTTATTTCGTATTCATGAATTCCTGCAGGTTCTTTTCTTTTCTACAATGACAAGGCTTCTTGATGTTATGGAGGATTACCTCGTCTTTAAGGGCTACAAATACCTTAGGCTTGATGGGCAGACATCTGGGGGTGATCGTGGTGCTCTTATTGATGGTTTCAACAAACAAGATTCCCCGTTTTTCATATTTCTTCTGAGGTGATGCATCATATCTCATGCCCTGGCTTTCTGTATCTCTAATCTTTTAGGATTATTTATCATTACACTAAATACTTCTAGTCATGTTCTTAAATAGTTGTGGAAGTTTTGCCGTCAGGGACTAATAATACATATTTAATGTAATTGCTAACTTTTTCATGGTGATTCAGCATACGGGCGGGTGGAGTAGGAGTTAATCTCCAAGCCGCTGATACTGTGATATTATTTGACACAGACTGGAATCCTCAGGTTAACTATAATATTTTCTCAAATCAAACTGTTGTTATACCGAGGACATCAGGCCAGACTGGAAGCAGCATTTATTTTGTATTTCAGGTTGATCTGCAAGCTCAAGCAAGGGCTCACAGGATTGGCCAGAAAAGAGATGTGCTTGTCCTGCGTTTTGNTACCGAGGACATCAGGCCAGACTGGAAGCAGCATTTATTTTGTATTTCAGGTTGATCTGCAAGCTCAGGCAAGGGCTCACAGGATTGGCCAGAAAAGAGATGTGCTTGTCCTGCGTTTTGAAACGGTTAGTTTGTGTGAAATGTGTCCAAGGAATTTAGAAGTCTGGAAATATGATTTGATTTGTGGTTGTAACTTTACCTGGTGTTCAATTTCTTTGTTTCATTCTTGAGCTCCATATTGTTTCTGGTCCTAAATTGCATGATTGTTCAACATCGCTTATGGGACGAATATAACCGTGCAAGACTTTTCTTGTCTCGTTCCCTTTCCACTGACATGTAATTACTTAATCCATTTGCCTGATCTGTTTGTTTGTCTTTTTCCTTAATTGTATCATAAGGTCAATTCTGTCGAGGAGCAAGTCAGAGCTTCAGCTGAGCACAAACTTGGAGTTGCTAACCAGAGTATAACTGCTGGCTTCTTTGACAATAACACGAGGTGAATCAAGAGACATCCACTTTAAGCATCAACTTGTTTTAATCTACCAGTTCTTTAAAATAACTTAAAACTTTGTAACAGTGCCGAAGATCGTAAGGAATATTTGGAATCCCTTTTGCGTGAATCAAAGAAAGAGGAGGATGCTCCAGTTTTGGGTGATGATGCCTTAAATGAGATCATAGCTCGAAGGTGGTTACTGTTTATCGTATTATTTTCTGTCAAAATATCTTACCTTGTGCACATAAGTTAACTCTGCAACAGTCTACGCATACATGGTTTTTAAATTATCATGATAGTTTAGTTTGTTAGCTTGTGCACGATTATTAAAGTCTAGCTATTCTGTCAAGGATTCAAGATTACTGTGAAGAAGTTTGTCCAAAATAGACATCTGCTACCGTGTCTATATACAATGTTTTCTATTTATAGATCATCTAGACATCTACTGGGTTTATTCATGTGCACTGTGCTGAGTGATAGCTTTTTTCCGTCTGATTCTGTACAGACACGGTTTTGACAATTCCTTGCATCTCGAGTGTTCTTTTAACTTTCTTGCAGATCTGACATTTTTATTTTCTTTCTAGTGAATCGGAGATTGATATCTTTGAGTCCATCGACAAACAAAGGAATGAAAATGAGATGGTATGCTTGTTCTACATAAGTTTATGTTCGGGTTATTTGTATTTGTGATGTTTATCTGAACTGCTATGGCTCTGTAGGAAACATGGAATGCTTTGGGACATGGGTCAAGCTCAAACAGTTTGGCTAATATATCTCTTATACCGTCTCGGCTTGTTACTGAAGATGATTTAAAACTACTATATGAAACGATGAAACTAAATGATGTCCCGATGGTTGCCAAAGAACCAAGTGTTGGCATGAAGCGGAAGGATGGTTTGATAGGAGGCTTGGATACTCACCATTATGGAAGAGGGAAACGGGCAAGAGAGGTTTGTTGAGTTTTCTTTCCATCATATGTAGTTTTTTTATTGTGCTAAAGAAGGAAAATTATTGTAACCTTGCTAGGTTCGATCTTATGAAGAGAAATTAACAGAGGAAGAGTTTGAGAAGCTCTGTCAGACTGAGTCAGCGGATTCTCCCCAAGGCATGGGTGAAGAAAACGAAAATAGCTTGGTGAATGATACATCAAATATTCCAGTTGAACTCTCTGGTGACGCACTACTCCCTGAATCCCCAACACTGGCAGTGACTTTACAACCGATGGAACCTCCAAGGCCACTACAGCAGCCGCAGAAAGAAGAAGCACAACCTATCAAACGGGGCCGTGGTAGGCCGAAAAGAACAGATAACACCTCAACTCCACGAAGCAGGACACGGAATGCTATTTCATCAGCAATAACTGGTCCTGATTTTGCTAGTCCGGACAGAAAGCTTGAAGCGGCTTCTCATACTAGTTCTCTTCCCATGACATCGCCTGATTTATCTGGTCCTCCTGGTTTCCAATCATTGCCAGCTTCCAGTTCTGAGCCTATGCCAACAAGAGGTCGAGGTAGGGGAAGAAGTAGGGGGCGTGGTGCAGGAAGAGGAAGGAGAGTTGAAGGTGTATTGCATGGTTCCAACACTTCTATTATTAATAGAACCGAAGCTGCTGCGTTAAGTGCATCTGATATTGTTGCTAGTGTTTCTAAACCGAAAGAAGTTAATACTTCATACCCTGACCAAGTAGAAAACAAACCAGACAAAGCAGCATTTAATGACCAAGATGCACCACCTGGTTTTGATTCAAGATCTCATGTTCAGACACTAAATGTACTTGAGACTTCATCGGAAAGAAATGAAGCTGCTGTCAAGAGCAGGCCTTCTATTCAAGAAGCAAGCTGCCAGCAACCAGGACTTCATAAACTGCCACCTGACTTGCCAGTCTCTACAAGCTCTACTTTGTTAGGTAAAGTAACTTGAACTGTCGAACATCACTTTGTTGTTTACATATTATCTAGGACGTTCAGTAATTAACATGCATGAGGATGATGGAAAACGAAATGCTGATTAGAATCATTCCATTATATTTTTGCAGGTTGCAGCCCAGTGCGAAATCCAAGTGCTATTTCTACTGTTTCTGATGGATCCAAAATTTTTGAAGTATCATCCTCTGTTGAGGTGGGAAGAAACAAATATCCAAAGAGTCAAACATCTACAGCTTTGCCTGNTGAAATGCTGATTAGAATCATTCCATTATATTTTGGCAGGTTGCAGCCCAGTGCGAAATCCAAGTGCTATATCTACTGTTTCTGATGGATCCAAAATTTTTGAAGTATCATCCTCTGTCGAGGTGGGAAGAAACAAATATCCAAAGAGTCAAACATCTACAGCTTTGCCTGGTGTGGCAACTTCAGCTTCTGATGCTCTTCTGCCAGGGAGTTCTCAACCTGCTGGTTCTACAGTTGAAGGTATAAATCTGAAAAGCATCATACCTTTTGCTTAAAATTGCTCTGAGTTTTCAATATATGATGTGTTGTACTTCTCGACATTGCAGCTCAACAAGCCAATGATCCTACTCTTCCTACAGCCATGCCTATTAAGAGGCCAGGCCGCAATATGTCAAACAGAGGAGAAACTACTAGACGTCAAGGAAAGAGACGTCGTCTAGCTTTACCTGCTACTGATGGCTCCTCTACCGGGAGTACAGGGTTAACACCACATATAGAAGGCCATGCTGGTAATTCATCAGGCTGCAAAACAATAGCAGCTGGAAATAAGTATGATGCTGATGGTTCTGGTACTGGTGGTTCTGCTAGGAAGCAAACCGCTGATGTAACTGATGTTGCTCGGGTCATGAAAGAGATCTTCTCAGAAACTTCCCTATTGAAACATAATGTTGGAGAGCCTTCTGCAGCAACAAGAACAAATGTACCCGACACACAATCTCTAGGTAAGACGATTTTGCATACAGTTGAGACCCGCAAGACAGAGAATGAATTTCAATCTCTCAAGCCAATGGCAGAGGCTTCTTCATCTGGTTTTAAGGACCCAGAAGCTCAATATAACCTGTGCAAGGAGGAAAAGCTAGTTTCAGATGTTCATCACCCTGTTTCTAGTGTTCTGACAACTTCAGGATTAGTTGCAAACGAGGGTGGTAACATCGGGTCGTCTGAGGTTGCTGTCGAGAGTGACCTTCTCAAGAAAGATGAAATAGTTTCAGATGTTCCTCACCATGTTTCTAGTGATGTGACAACTTCAGGAATAGTTACAATGGATGATGGGATTGGGTCGTCTAAGATTGCTGCCGAGACTGAGCTCATCAAGGAAGATCAATTGGTTTCAGATGTTCCTCACCATGTTTCTGGTGATGTGACAGCTTCAGGATTGGTAACAAGCCTGGATGGTGACATTGGGTCGTCTGGGGTTCCTGCCAAGAATGACCTTGTCAAGGAAGAAGAATTGGTTTCAGATGTTTGTCACCATGTTTCTGGGGATCTGGCTATTTCAGGATTACTCGCAAACAAGGATATTGACATTGGGATGTCTGCAGTTGCTGTCCAGAATGACCTTGTCAAGGATCAAGAATTGGCTTCAGATGTTCCCAACCCTGTTTCTGGTGAGCTGGCAACTTCAGGGTTACTTGAAAACAAGGATATTGACATTGGGCCGTCTGAGTTGGCTCCCCAGGATGACCTTGTCACGGAACAAGAATTGGGTTCATATGTTTCTCACCCTGTTTCTGGTGATCTTGTGACTTCAGGGTTACGTGAAAACAAGGACAGTGACATTAGCTCGTCTAACGCTGCTGCCAAGAATGACCTGTCCAAAGAGGAAACACTGGTTTCAGATGTTCCTCACCCTGTTTCTGGTGATCAGACAACTTCAGAATTAGTTGCAAACAATGATGATAACATCAAGACGACTGAGGTTGCTTCCGAGAATGACCTTGTCAAAGTGGAAAATTTGGTTTTGGATATTCCTCATCCCCTTTCTGACAATCAGAAAACTTCAGAATTAAGTGCAAGCAATGATGGTAATATTGGGTTGTCTGATGTTGCCGCCAAGAATGACCTTGTCAAAGAAGATGAATTGGTTTCCGATGCTCCTCACCATGTTTCATGTGGTATGACAACTTCAGAATTAGATACAAACAAGGATGGGGAAATTGGGTCCTCTCAGGTTGCTTCTGGAAATGAAGTTGCGAAGGAAGAAGAATTTGATTCAGATGTTCCTCACCATGTTTCTGATGATCTGCCAACTTCAGGATTACTTGTAGACAACGATGGTGACATTGGGTCGCCTGAGGTTTCTGCCGAGAATGACCTTGTGAAGGAGGAAAAAATGGTCTCAGATGTTCCACACCCTGTTTCTGGTGATGTGACAACTTCAGGATCAGTCACAAACAAGGATAGTGACATTGGATCTTCTGAGGTCGCCAAGAATGACCTTATCGAGATATCTGGTGTTGGCGTAGATTCTTCTGTGCTTCAACTTCCTTCGGAAAATGCATTGGAAAATTGCACTGTGGAAGAAAAATTGTTGCTAGAAGGTGTAAGCGTGCATAATAGTCATGATGAAAAAAGCCATGTGGGTGTAAACCTGGCAGAAGAGAAAGCAACTTCATCCAGTTCTGGTCGATCTGAGCCGATTGCATCTGTGTCAACAACTGCTGAACCTCTTTCTACTGAAAATAATCCTTCTATTCAAGTTGAAGGTGAAAATTTCAATGGTGATAGAAGAGGAACTACCCTCTTAAGCTCGGAAGAACAGACACATATGAACTCCAAGATTGAGGAAAATTTAGAGGAACTTCAAGCTAGGAGAATTGACGAAGTTCAACCTGTAGATGGAGAATCTTTTGATATTGCTAATCAGACAGTTCAAGACGATGAAGCAAAAAGTGACTTTGGACCAAGTTGTGTTGGAATTCAATCATCTGTGCTGGAGACTGATGTATTGCCAACTGATGGACAAAAGGTTCACAGTAGCACTGACGTGCAGGGATTGGGTTTAATTACAAGCAGTGATAATTTTATGTCCCTTGTCGATAAAGATTATGATAGTCCTGTATCTGAATCTCCCAATACAGAACAAGATCCTGAAGAATCTGTTTCTATTCAAGGTGTTGACAAGCATGAAGTTAGTTTGCAAACTAGTACTACTGACACACAGATGGAGAATACTGATGATGTCAAAAGCCTTGTGGGTTGTTCAGTTGAAAGTGAGGAGATAGAGAGAGCTCTTGAATCACATATGCCCAATGATGATACCGTTAGCAATGCCCCATTTGAGAAGATAAAAGATGGTGAAGGAAATAGTTTAGATGGAGACTCACTTGTTTCATCTCCGTTGGAAGTGACGGGACATAAAGGATTTGATTTAGAGGCACATACTCATGCAGATTCAAGTGATGCTGATAGAGGAAATGAGAGGTCGGAAAGTATATCTACTGGCGAAAAAAGGGATATCTCATGCGAGCAGGTCGCAGACATATCAAATGATTTAGACGTGTCTCTCGCTCAGTCACAGGATCAACCCGACATTCCCTTAGCTGGTGAGATTGTCCCAGAAAATTTAGAAGAGAAGGTAGATGTGCCTGCATCACCTCACAGATTAACACCAGAAATTGTAGTTTCCCAGTCTGAGGAAAGTCGGTCTCCAAGTGTCTTGCCAGATGACGTTGTAGGGCAACCAAACGATGGAAATTGTGAGCAAATGGATATCATGCCGAACAGTCTCGGTGTCTCTGGTGTCAATGCTTCAGGTACGACGTATCAGCCTTCGTCTTCTGTTCAGTCTGAAGATGAGAACATGAATAGCTTATCACAGGGTGAACCGTCAGAAATAGTTGAGCAAAGAGATTCAAGAGCGCAAATTTACATCAAATCTCAGGTAGAGATAATCTCTGCTATACCGGAAGATTTATCAGCTAAAGTTGAGCCTGAAGCATCCATTTTACTTGAGCAAAGGGATACTGAAGGTCCCAAAGATCCTGATGCTGATAATAGTTGCAACACTGAGATAAGTGCTGAGGTGTCTTCACACCAGTTAGCTGATATCAAACCATCATCGTCTCTTATGGTTGTGCAAAAGAACATGGAGAATTCTGAAGAATCCAAAGGTGTTGATGCTGATTTTAGTTGCAACACTGAGACAGCTGATATAGAGCCATTATCTTCTCTTACGGTTGTGCCAAAGGACTTCCAGGATACTGAAGAATCCCAAGATCTTGATCCAGATCATATGGGTAATACTGAGATAAGAGCTGATGTGTCGTTACACCAATTAGCGGATATTGAACCCTCAGTGTCTTTCACAGTTGTGCAAAAAGACGTAGAAGATACAGAAGAAATTAAAGATCTTGATGCTGATCTTATTTGCAACAGCGAGATCGGTGCTGGTGTGTCTTTACACCAAACAGCTGATACTGAGCCCTCTTCGTCTCTTTCAGTTTTTCATAAGAACGTTAAGGATTCTGAAGAATCCAAAGATCCTGATGCGGATCATAGCTTTAGCACTGAGATAAGTGTTGATGTGTCTCCTATCGTTCTGCAAAAAATGAATGAGAATCAAGATCAAGTGGAAACTGTTGCATGTGACATGGTTGATATCGACTCCTCACCATCTCTTACAGTTGGGCAAAAGAACATTGAGGGCCAAGATAAAATTGAAACCGATGGATGCGAGTTAGCTGATATTGAACCCTCGTCGTCTCCTGCGATTGTGGAAATGAACATTGAGGAGCAAGTAGATGTTGAAGCAGCTGGATTTGACATAGCTGATATTGAACCATCATCATCACCTGTAGTTACTGAAAAGAACATTGAGGAACAAAATGACTTTGAAGCCGCTGGATGTGACATAGCTGATATCGAGCCATCACTGTCTCCTGCAGTTGCAGAAAAGAACATTGAGGGACAGGATGACGCTGAAGCCGCACAATTTGAGTTGGCTGATACTGAGCCTTTAACGTCTCTTGTAGTCATGGAACAGATCATTGAAGATCAAGATGAGGCTGATGCCGATGGATGTGAGTTAGCTGATATTAAATCGTCATTGTCTCCTGCAATTGCCGAAAAGGACATTGAGGAACAGAATGCTGCTGAAGCCGCTGGATGTGACTTGGCTGATATCGAGCTGTCACCATCTCCTGCAGTTGTGGGAAAGAATATCGAGGAACAGGATGTCGCTGAAACCGCTGAATGTGAGTTAGCTGATATCGAGCCGTCATCGGCTCCTGCAGTTGTGGAAAAGAACAATGAGGAACAGAATGCTTCTGAAGTCACTGGATGTGAGTTGGCTGATATTGAGCCGCCACCGTCTCCTGCAGCTGTAGAGAGGAGCATCGAGGAACAAGGTGGCACTGAAACCGCTGAATGTGATTTAACTGATATGGAGCTGTCACTGTCACTGTCTCCTGCACTTGAAGAAAAGAGCATTGAAGAACAAGATAGCGCTGAAACTGCTGAATGTGAGTTAGCTGATATCGAGTTATCACTGTCTCCTGCAACTGTAAAAAAGAGCATTGAGGAACCATATGGCGCTGAAGCCACTGAATGCGAGTTAGCTAATATTAAGGCGCAACCGCCTCCCGTAGTTGTAGAGAGGAGCATTGAAGATCAAGATGATCCTAAAACCGCTGATTGCGAGTTAGTTGATGTGTCTACCGGATCTTTATCAGAACCTCGAGTTCAATTATCTGTTGCTGTGGAGAGCAGGCAAGAAGAGAGCTGCCTAGTCACTACCAGCTCTATTTTATTGGGTAAAGTAACTCGAACTTTCGAAAATCACTTTGTGGTTTACGTATTATCTAGGACGTTCAGTAATTAACATGCATGAGGATGATGGAAAATGAAATGCTGATGAGAATCTTCATGCCATTATATTTTGGCAGGTTGCAGCACAGTGCAAAATCCAGGTGCTTTCTCTTCTGCTTCTGATGGATCCAATATTCTTCAAGTATCATCCTCTGTTGGTGTGGCAACTTCACCTTCTGATGCTCTTTTGCCAGAGAGTTCTCAACATGCTAGCTCTACAGTTGAAGGTATAAATCTGAAAAGCATCTTAACTTGCTTAAAATTGCTCTGACTTTTCGATATTTGATATGTTATTTCTCGACATTGCAGCTCAACAAGCCAATGTTCCTTCTCTTCCTGCACCCATAGGCACAGAACTCCTTTCATCTGTCTCAGAGGAAGAAAATGCCGAGAACCCATCGGACAATAGAAACGAGCTTGATGGTGAAGTCAACAATACAACTGTTGCTATAAAAGAAAGCTGTGTTGAGTCACATTACCATTTCGCCGAAGAGAGCAAAGCAGAAGAATCAAAAGGCAATGAAGATGATGAAGCCAAACATACAACTGTTGCCACTGCTGCTACTATTGCTATTGTNAATTGATGGAAGTTGTGTTAAGACAAATCTATTGGTCGCCGAAGAGAGCAACGCAGAGGAGTCAAAAGACAATGAAGATGAAGAAGGCAAAGATACAACTGTTGCCGCTGCAGCTACTATTGCTATTGATGGAAGCTGTGTTGAGTCGAATCCATTGGTCTCCGAAGAGAACAAAGCAGAGGAGTCAAAAGACAACGAAGACGACCAAGACAAAGATGCTATTGTTATTGAAGGAAGTTGTGGTCAGACAAATCCATTGGTCGCCGAAGAGAGCAAAGGAGAAATATCAAAAGGCAGTGAAGGTGATGAAGCCAAAGACACGACTGCTGCTGCTGCTGGTACTATTGATATTGAAGGAGGCTGTGTTGAGTCAC
>OVAT01000073.1:0-17052 GCA_900406305.1 Cochlearia officinalis
CCAAATCAGGCCAGAAAACAACACAAAGAGCAAGACCCTGACGACGCCGACACGAGCCGATGCCGCCAGCGTCGGCGGAGCACGGAAACAACGACCTCGGGAACTACGCCTATGAGAGACAGCTATGGTTTTTGTTTATTGAACTATCGGCTTACGGTAAAACTAATCAATTTAGAGAAATTAATAAGATAATATTTTTTTTTTGAAATTCTTATATAAAAAATATTGTCACTATTAGATATTTAATGGAAAATGACCACAATAACAAGATAAATTAGCAATTGTAAGTTTATGCATAAAATATGATTTGACAACTTAGTAAAGTATGACACTATTTGAATTTTTTTTTAAAGTTAAACATTTAAAGAAAAAAATATAAATATAAATAATAGAAAGAAAAATGATTATATGAAAAATAGTTTCAAAAAAGTATTTACATTTTTGTAACCTATCTTTATAAATTAAATATTACCATAACTGTAAATTAATAAAATATCATAATTCCAACATTATTAGTTTATATGTCAAAAAAAAACATTATTAATTTATAGAAGTTTTATTGTAGTATAATTTCATAGATAAATGAAATTCGTAATGAGCTATGGAAAACGATATATTGTTGATATAGAGAGACTCTTGTTATATACACACAGATGAACAATATAAGAAAACTTAATATATACTTATTATTGGGTATGATCGTGAGGAGTAAATGGTGGAGTCATATGACCGCTAATATGCCCCCTCGAGATGGAGCACCTTTGGTGAGTCCAATCTTGTCACAGATTTGTTGAAAGGTGAGCCAAGAGACTGGTTTGGTGAGGATGCCGGCTATCTGATCTTTGGAGAAGATATGTAACACTTATTTTGAAAATGTATTTACTCTATATACTTAATTTGAAAACTTAATATATACTTATTTGGATTGTATTGTTGAGTTTTACAATATTGTATAATATTAGGTGACTATAATGTTTTGTTAGAGACTGTTTCTAATCTATAGATCTTGATCTCATTACTAATATTATGCAAAGGGTCACACACCTAAGCAAATTACAGTAAAACCTCTATAAATTAATAATGTTGAGATTACAATATTTTATTAATTTATAGTGGTAATAATTTATCCTATAAATTTAAAATTTTTAATTTATAGTTTAAATTGATACTTATTAATTTATAGATATATTTTTACAAAAAGAAAATATTTTATTGAAGTTGAGTCACGTTATAAAGGTGTGCGAGTCTGTTTCATAATTATATTTTTAAATCTTCCAAAACATATTTTGAACCCTACGAAAAACATGATATGTGGTTTCATAAGTTCATAAACTTGTATACAAGTTCATTTTGGAACTTATAAACAATTATTTTACGTAAAACAAGTTTTTCATGTACTATTTAGTAATGAAACAATGGGAAAATTCTTGTGACTTACGTGTAGAACTTTAATATGTTAAGTTTAATAATAATATTTTAATATGTTAAGTTTAATAATAATATTAAATATATAGTATAATATATATATATATATATATATATTTGTATATGTGCACTTAATATAAATAAAACATATTTTTATTAACGTATATATGTAGTGAATTATAAATGATAATTCAAAGTGGATTTGACCCATTATATAACCTAATTAGATTAGGTTATGTATTTCGATATATAGATACTAGATTATTTGATTAATTTGAAGTATATATTCTATTTAAAATTGTTATGAGTGTGGTATGGGTTTGTCTTCATATGGGCTTATTGGACGTAAGCCCATTAAGTTGGTTTCAACTCATCACCTAAGGAGAAGCATCAAACGGAGATGATGACGGCTAAGCATTTAACGGAGCTGTTTTTCCGGTGAAACGAATTATGTTTAATCTGTTACGGAAGTTAGTCGTTATATAGCTTAGTCTCTTCCTCTTTGTAAATAATCTTCTTCTTGTATCTTGTATAGTGAATGTAGAGATAAAGAGAAAACACTTGTAAAGAGAGATTGTTTCCTTCGTCGGAGTAGTGGATTTTCCGGGGACGGTCCCGGCGTGAGTAGGCTGCTATCTCATTAATAGTGGAGGTCAAACACGTTAAAGCTCTGTGTGCTCTTTAAGCTTTCTGCGTTAGCTTTAGGTTTCCATAGTTATCGACATCAAGGATTGTTCTAGGCTTAGGATTTAGTCAAATTGGTGATTAAACAACAAAAATTGGTAGCCCAGTCTGCGAACGGCGAGAAGAAGCTTTCAAGCCGCCGCGATGTCATCGACGAAGATCGAGATCGAGAAATTAAATGGATCTGGAGACTATGCTCTGTGGAAAGAAAAGCTGATGGCTCAGATGGAGATTCTAGGAATCTCGGACGCCATTGAAGAAGAAGGTGGATATGGTAAATTGGAGAAAGAAGAGAATCAACAAATGGGGGAGAGAAAGGTGTGAAGAAGTCTTTAAGCGAGAAGCTGAAGAAAGCAAAAAGCACGATCATTCTCTCCATCACGGACCATATTTTGCGAAAGATCATCAAGCAAAAGATGGCGATTGACATGTTCAAGGTTCTTGACAAGCTCTATATGTCAAATACCTTAACAAGCATGCTGCATCTTAAGGAGAAACTCCATGATTACAAGATAACAGAGGGTATCACTATAGACAAAGGTATTGATGAATTCTTGAAGATCGTATTAGATATGGAGAATGTAGGCTGCGAGATTTCAGATGAAGATCAAGCTATGATGCTGTTGATGAAGCTTCCACAATCTTTTGATGGTATGAAGGATAACTTAAGGTATAGCAGGACTAGCTTATGTCTTGAAGATGTCTTAGCAGCAATTCAAACCAAGAAGTTAGAATTTGGTTTTGATGAGAAGACAACAAAGAAGATAGGTGAAGCTTTGTTTGTAAGAGATAAGCCATCCTCTAAGGGAATGTCTAGGTGGAAGAATCAGCCACATGACAAAGGTTCGAAGAACAAGTCAAAACCTAAAACAAAGAAATCTTGCTGGCTATGAGGAGAGAAAGGCCATTTCAAGATGCAATGTTCATCAAGAAGTGGTGATTCTAAGAGGGAAGACAATCAATATCGTGAGTCCACTATGGTCACATATCATGTGGTTAATGTGGATGTGTTGTGTGTAGATGATGCAGTGAATGTATCTCAAAAGGAGATAGAGTCAAAATGGATCATTGACTCAGGAGCATCTTATCACATGACATGGAAAAAGGATTGGCTCATGAAGCTGAATGAGTGTACTAAGGGCTTGGTAAGGATGACAAATGATACAATGTCAGAAGTTAAAGGCATTGGATTCGTGAAGTTCACAAATCTTGATGGTTTAGAGGTTGTATTGACTAAGGTTAGGTATATTCCACAAATGAGAAGAAACCTTATATCACCTTGCATTCTTGAAGCTCAAGGTTGCAGCCATGGGCCAGAGAATGGGATCATGAAGATTATGAGACAAGGGAGGCCAATCATGCAAGCCAAGAGAAAAGGGTCATTCTGGTTTTTGGTTCATACAAATGATCCCCAAGATGTGGCATTTGTGAACAAGGTAAGTGACAATGAACCAGCCTTACAGATGCACAACAAAATGGGTCATATGAGTCAAAGGGGCATGGACATACTAGCACAAAGTGGTCTCATTGACAAGCAGAAGTTCAAGGAGCTAGAGTATTTCGAAAATTGTATATATGGAAAGGCTCACCGACAAAAGTTCAATACAGGACAACACACATCAAAGTATCCTTTATATTATATTCATATGGACTTATGGGGATCTACTTATGTCCCTAAGTCACTTGGTGGTTGTCAGTATTTTTTTCTGTGATTGATGATTATAGCAGGAAGGTTTGGATTCAGTTTCTAAAAGGAAAGATGAAGCTTATCCAAAGTTCAATGATTGGAGGGTCATGGTGGAGAATCAAACAAACAGGAAGATTAAGAAACTACGGTCAGATAATGGTGTTGAGTTTTGTAATAACTTGTTTGATTCTTTGTGCAGGGACAATGACATTGTTAGACACAAGACTGTTGCCTACACTCCACAACAAAATGGAGTGGCAAAACGTATGAACCGCACCATCATGGACAAGGTACGCAGCATGCTGAGTGAAACAGGACTACCTAAGCATTTCTGGGTTGAGGTTGCATCAACTGCAGTTGTCTTGATCTCAACAAGTCACCTTCCACAACCATTAACTGTAAAATACCTGATGAACTATGATATGGTTCTGAACCTGACTACAATTCTCTTAGACGGTTTGGATGTATAGTTTATGCACATACATATGATGGTAAGCTATGTCTTAGAGCTAAGAAAGAAATATTTTTAGGTTATCCAAATGGTGTGAAAGGGTATAGGATTTGGTTGTTAGATGATAAGAAATGCATAATAAGTAGAAATGTTATTTTAAAAGAAAACTTGCCATTTAAGGATGATAAGCAGGAAATCTCAGGAAGTACAGGTGTGATGGAGCTTGAATCATGGCAAGACACATGTCAAGACTCAACTCCAGTACATATAGAAGATTCTGATTCTGAAGATGAAGAAAGTGAAGTCCAACCTGAAACTGAAGAAACTGGTCTTGACACATACATGCTAGCAAGGGACAAAACAAGAAGGGATATCAGACCACCATCAAGGTTCATAGAGACTCACTTAGTTAAAGACATCATGGCCTACACTATGTTTACCATAGAAGATGGCGCAACCATTGAATCAGCTGACTATGAGGAAGCAATGAAAGGCAATGACTGGGAGCTTTGGAATGGTGGGATGAAAGAAGAGATGATGTCTCTGTCCAAGAATCATACTTTTGATCTGGTAAAAAGACCAAAGCATCAGAAAGTAATAGGGCGCAAGTGGATATACAAGAAGAAGGAAGGCATTCCTGGGGTGGAGGATCCTAGATTCAAAGCCAGAATAGTAGCTAAAGGTTATGCTCATAAGGAAGGCATTGACTACAATGAGATCTTTGCTCCTGTAGTCAAGCACGTCTCCATAAGATTGCTCTTATCAGTGGTAGCTCATGAAGACCTTGAGCTTGAGAAACTTGATGTCAATACTGCTTTTCTACATGGAGAGTTAGAAGAGACTACCTATTTACATGGAGCAGCCACCAGGGTTTGTAGCTAAAGGAAAAGAAGATATGGTATGTCTGCCAAAGAAGAGTTTGTATGGGTTAAAGCAGAGTCCAAGACTGTGGAATCAGAAATTTGACCAGTTCATGAAGGAGGTTCAGTTCACAAGAAGTGATTTTGACAATTGCGTGTATATCAAGAAGCTGAACACAAGATCTTATATCTATCTATTTCTTTATGTGGATGATATGTTGATTGTGTCCTCAGACAAGCTGGAAATTCAACTTCTAAAAGGGAGACTGAGTTCAGTGTTTGAAATGAAGGACTTGGGTCAAGCAAGGAAGATTATGGGTATGAATATTACAAAGAAAAGGTCAGAACACATCTTGGAGCTGTCTCAGGATGAATATGTAGAGAAGGTTCTAAAGTTGTTTGATATGGATCAATGCAAGCCAGTGATAACTCATCTTGGTTCTCATTTTAAACTTAGAGCAGCAACAGAAACTCAACTAGCTCATTAAGAAAGGTTCATGAGTTCAGTTCCCTATGCCAATGCCGTGGGCAACATCATGTACATGATGATTGGAACCATGCCATACATAGCGTATGTAGTGGGAATGGTAAGCAGGTATATGGCTAAACCTGTCAAGGAGCATTGGTTGGCAGTAAAATGGATACTAAGACATCAAAGTCAAGGTTGGTGCTTGGTAAAGGCAAGGAGCTGAAAGCTGAAGGCTTCTATGATTCAGATTACGGTTCAGATCGTGATAGAAGCAGATCACTAACAGGGTTTGTTTTCAATATGGGATGCACGTCTATAAGTTGGAAGTCAAGTCTGCAAAAGGTTGTTACTCTATCAACAACATAGGCAGAGTATATTGCTCTTCATGAAGTTGTTAAATAGGCAATTTGGCTGAAAGGTTTTACTAAGGAACTAGGCTATGGTCAAGATCAGGTGGAGATATTCTGTGATTCATCAAGTGCAATCTCATTGTCAAAGAACAAAGTGTTTCACGAGAGGACTAAACACATGGCAACTAAGTACAACTTTGTAAGGGATCAAATGGAAGAAGGAGTGGTAAAAGTGCAAAAGATTTCAACTATGGTCATTCCAACCGATATCTTCACCAAAGTACTTCCTGTAATTAAAGTTAGCGAAGCTTTTAAGAAGTTTCATGTGGTTCAGGAGTAGTGAGGCAGACCAGGACCGTGTGAGATGCTACATATGACGAAGGCAGAGTTGTGTATGGAGGACATGAAGACTCTCAAGTCCATTGGGGGAGTTTTGTTATATTAATGGGCTTGAGTGTGGTATGGGCTTGTCTTCATATGGACTTATTGGGAGTAAGCCCATTAAGCTGGTTTCAACTCATCAGCTAAGGAGAAGCATCAAACGGAGATGATGACGACTAAGCATTTAACAGAGCTTTTTCCGGTGAAACGAATTCTGTTTAATCTGTTACAGAAGTTAGTCGTTATATAACTTAGTCTCTTCCTCTTTGTGAATCATCTTCTTCTTGTATCTTGTATAGTGAGTGTAGAGAGATTGTTTCCTTCGTCGGAGTAGTGGATTTTCCGGGGACGATCCCGACGTGAGTAGGTTGCTATAACACTGATAGTGGAGACCGAACACGTTAAAGCTCTGTGTGTTCTTTAAGCTTTCTGCATTAGCTTTAGGTTTCCATAGTTATCGACATCAAGGATTGTTCTAGGCTTAGGATTTAGTCAAACTGGTGATCAAACAACAACAATAAATCAACAATAAATTTAAAATCATTGACAATCCATTTTTAACTATTTATCATGATGTTTCCTAAAAATACCATTTTAAAAAGTTTTTGAACAATAATAGCATCATATGATTTTTCCGTTGAAAACCACCAACATAACTTTATGAACCAAATATCATAAACTTTAAATTATAAAAAAAAATATAAATTATTTACCATTTATAGCAATTATTTTATTTAGAATAAGTTGGAAATTGTTATCATTTGGTGAAATCAAATACTCCATTTGTTCCTTAATAAATGGTGTTTTTGAGTTTTTCGGATAATTTAAAGAAGCTTATCAAATGATTTTATTGACCCTAACAAAATAGAATATTCCCAAATCTAATCTGTTATCATATCTTAGGAGAATATTTCCAAATCTTTTATTTATGAAATATTCTTCTAACCTCTTTTTCTTTTTGCTCCAAATGAATATATTCTCCATATATCTTTTCTTGAGCTGCACTCCACGAAATCTAGAAGATTTCCTCATATCTTTTTCATCGCGCCACGTCATCCAAGGAATCTTCGCACCATCAACTCTGCTTCTAGCCTTTTGATGTTTCCTCAGCTTCCAGACGCTCAGCTGCTCTTAGCTGCATCTTCATTCTCAACTTCCAGACGCTTAGCACGTCCCAGCTGCATCTTCATTCTCCCCCTTTTTAACTTATTTTTATAATCAAGCAACCCTGCATGAAAGACAAACCAAAAAGCAAACAAACGCAACAAACAAAACATATGCGTAACCCTACAACATCATGCATTACACAACAAGTGTAAATCGTCGAGCCATAAATCCATGGGACCCAAACCAACTTAGCTACCCAAAACAACTTAGCTACACAAACACTCCCCCTGCATAAAACATTAGACTAAATATGAGACTGAGTCTCCTCATTACTACATTCTCCCCCTGCTTGATTGCACAAATCAGTTAAAAACATCCAATTGAGTGTGGAATACTTAGCTGCATCCTGAGACTGCTCTTCTACTCCTTGGTATTCTGCTTCATGGTTGTTGGCTCTGGATCTTCTAGAAGCACCATGCCTCGGTTCTGCACCCGTTTATTAGGCATGCATTGATTTCATGTTTGAGCCTGAAATCACTTGCACACAACATTGAAAACATTCAAGGACAAGCATACAACTCGTTCCCACTTCTGTTCATGTGATTTTTTTCTTTTATTTTTAGATTATCTCAAGCCTGTTAGTCACTTTTAACACCACTTAGACACAAAATCTTATAATGACATGAACAGTAAGTGACCCTAATAGTAATAGACCATATGAGCATGTATTATTTATAGTTCGTTTGTTACCTTCCTGCTAACTACCTCAAGAGACTGAGACACCATTTGACTTTCGGAGTAGGGCTTTGTACAATGCTCATGATGGTGATGGATTATTTCTTTGCATCAACTACCTGATGTCTAGCTTTCACACGCCTCCACCTTTATTCTGATGATCGATGCAGTTTTCAACCTTTTCTGTTTGTCCAAGGCAGCTAAAAATTTCCTTTGGATGAGGATCCCTTTTTCATCAGCCGCTTGAGAACCATCACTTGACTTCTCAGGTTCATCAAGATTCCGGTTAGGAACTTTTGCTCAACTGCTTGAGAACCATCACTTGACTTCTCAGGTTCATCAAGAATTAGACACGCATACATTTTTTTTTACTTCCTCATCCTCAGCTCTTTGTACTCCCGACTTTAACAGAACTGTACAAATGGATCCTCAGAACGGTGAAGCATGCAACTCTTTTCCATCAGGCACTTGATGTTTGATGTTACTTGTGACGATTGATGTTCTGAACATTGTACATTGTCCTCCCCCTGTCACAAGTATCTCAACTCAAGAAACAAGTTAGAGTTGGTAAACACCTATAGACTTCCTCAAATCAATGAATCGATTGAAGTCCACGGGTTTGGTCATTATATCAGCCAGTTGAATATCAGTACTCACATGATCTTTAACTATCAGTTTCTCCTCAACCAGTTCACGCACAAAATGATGTCTAATGTCAATGTGTTTGGTTCGTGAGTGTTGTACATGATTCTTAGATATATCAATGGCACTTTCATTATCACAATAAACACGAAGGGTACCTGAGTTTATACCGTAGTCATTTGCCATCTGTTTCATCCACATGAGTTGTGTGCAGCAACTTCCCAAAGCTATGTACTCTGATTCAGCAGTGGAGAGAGAAACACTATTTTGTTTCTTGTTGTGCCATGAGATGAGATTATTTCCCAGAAAGAAACATCCTCCACCTGTGCTCCTTCGATCATCCAGACTCCATGTCCAGTCAACATTACAATGGCTTTCTAGATGACCATTTGTCTCCTTGGTGTAGTAGAGACCAAGATCCTCCGTTCCTTTGACGTACTTGATAATCCTTTTCACGACAATCAAGTGAGACATCTTTGGTTTAGCCTGATACCGTGCACACATACCAACACTTAGGCAGAGATCAGGTCTACTTGCTGTAAGGTAAAGTAGATTTCCTATCATCCCCCTGTAAGTTATCTCATCAACATCTTCACCCTCTCTGTCCACAGATAGCTTGGTTGTTGTGCTCATCGGTGTTATGGCTGACTTGTTGTCTTGAAGACTAAATCTCCTTACCAGGTTCCTCGCATATATGCTTTGTGAGACTGAAATACCATCATCAATCTGCTTGACTTGAAGACCAAGAATGTAGTTCAATTCTCCTACCATACTCATATCAAACTCTTGAGTCATGATGTACACGAACTGATCAACCACCTTCTGATCTGTTCCACCAAAAACAATGTCATCCACACAGATCTGGACTACCAGAAATCCCAGCTCGTTGGTGCATGTGAACAGTGTTTTATCAACACTTCCTCGCCGATACCCTTTTTCAAGCAACAAGATCGTGACTCTTTCATACCAGGCTTTTGGTGCTTGTTTCAAACCATACAGTGCCTTCTCAAGCTTGTATACGTACTCAGGGTGTTCCGAATCCTCAAAACCTTTTGGTTGTTCAACGTAGACTTCTTCTTGAATTGCCCCATTTAAGAACGCGCCTTTGACATCCATTTGATATAGACGGAAATTCATGAGACACGCCATTCCAAACAGGAACCTGATGGAGTCCAATATGGCCACTGGTGCGATGTTCTCATAAAAATCAACCCCCTCGATTTGCGAGTATCCTTGTGTCACTAACCTTGCCTTGTTTCTAACAACGTGATCGTGTTCGTCAACGTGATCGTGTTCGTCACTCTTGTTCTTGAAGATCCACTCAGTGCCCACAACGTTGATGTTCTCTGCCCTAGGTGTTAAGTCCCACACTAGTCTCTTGACAACATTCGAAATCTCCTCATGCATTGACCCAATCCAAGATTCATCTTGAAGTGATTCGATGTGATCCTTATGTACGCGAGGTGTGGGTGGCTCTTGCTCACTTTCCTTTGAATCTGAGTAGTCAGAGTCTGGAGTCTCTGGAGCTTGTTTTTCTTTGTCAACCTCCTGAGACACGTCCACCTTCCTTGTGGCTTCCTGATAAGCAGATGCTTCATCAAACACCATATTGACAATCTCCATCACCATCATGGTTTTCATATGTCCAAGTCGTTGATGGCAGAGTTGAACATCGTTTGGTTTTCCAGCTGATAAGCACTTGATGGTTGGCTTCCACATGTAGCAGTTGTTTGCTAAGCGAGATCCTCTGAGTTTCACATTACCTGCTTCATCAACAGCTTGACACTCTTGCTTGGTGAAGGTCACAACCATCCCATCATCACACAGTTGACTTATGTTGATTAGATTTGCCTTCATTCCATCCACCAGGTGGACATTTATCAACTCTGGTTTCATATCTCCCTTCAGCTTTCCCTTTCCTTGGATCTTTCCTTTTCCTCCGTCGCCAAATGTGACTTTACCACCAGATACCTTTTCGTAGTTGTTCAGATTATCAGAATTGCATGTCATGTGTCTGGAACATCCACTATCGAAGTACCACTTGGTTTCTTCAGAATCTGACTAAAGTTCCTCAGATGTGAGAGAGGTATAGCAATACATATCCTCTTTTCTTAACCATACTTTGTTACGATCTTTAGTATCGCGCTGATACCTTCCTTGATGCATTAGGTTTCTGACACACCCATTGAAGTGTCGACAGTGTGCCTGAATATGTATGTATCTCCCACAGTAGTAGCACTCATAGTCTTGATATGGATTTCGTTGTCTGGCAGCTGATTGATAGGCTCCAGATACCTGACGAATATTTTCTCTACGAGGTGATCGTTGAGTGGTCTCTCTTCGTTTTGTTGGATAGGCGCAGCTTTGACAAACTGAGTTTTGACATAGCTGTTCTGAGACGATCCACATCGAAATCCAAGCCCCCACTTGGTGTTGCTGGTTCTTCCGATGTTCAGGACTTTGTTTAAATCCTTGGCTTCTTTTGTCAGCATCTTGATGTTCCTCAATTGCTCAATGAGCTGACTTGTCAGAAGCATGTTTTTCTCAACTTCCTCATCGAGGTATGTTTTCAGTTGTTTTCCAACACCAATAGCCTCATCTCTCGCTTTGATGGTTGTCTGTTGCTCTTCTTGGATTTTTGCAAGTTTTCTCGAAGACCTTTGTTTTCGTCTTGAAACTTCAGCAGACTCTGAACAAGTACTTGATTTTCTTCCTCTACTAAGATACATGATTCCTTTTCTGAGCCTGACTCACTTCCTTCCTCAATAATACCTAGATATCCCACCATGTTGATAATATCCTCGGCATCTGATCCATCTTGGTCAGAATCACTTTCACTGAAAATGATGTACGACTTCTCAGCTCTCCGTTGTTTGTTGACACAATCACTTTTGAGATGACCATATCCTTTGCATTCAAAACACTGAATTCCTTCCTTAGTTTTGAGAATAGGACATTCATTCTTGTAGTGCCCAAGTCCCTGACACACAAGACACTTGAGTTCTGGTCTTTTAGCCCGCTCACTTTATGATTGTTCCTCTGGTCTGAATCCAGAAGTGCTGAATTCTCGTTGACCTATTTCCATCGCCTTGAAGTATTTCTTAACAATAAGACTCACTTGATCTTCAAAATCACTTGTCTGAGCTGTTTTCTGCTTAGACACCAGGGCAATAAATTTCCCTTTAGTACTCATCTTTTTTTTCTGCTGCATCTCATGTGCTTGTAACATTCCAACCACTTGATCGTATTTCATCTCGTTAGAGTTATTAGACAACTCAATAGCAGATCTGTGAGTCTGAAATTTGTCTGGTAGACTCCTCAGAAACTTCTTTACCAACTTCTTGCCTTTGTAGACTTTGCCCATCACATTGGCTTCATTAGCTATGGCACTTACCCTCCCACTGAACTCATCGATGGTGTCATTTTCTTTCATGGTTAGGGTCTCGAAGTCATATGCCAAGCTGTCGAGTATGGTTCGACGAACATATGATGTTCCTTCATAGAATATTTTCAGAGCATCCCATGCTTTTTTGGTTGTGGTGCATCCCTGGACTCTGGTGAATTGATCTTCGGATAGGGAGCACCAGATGACTGACAGGGCCTTGTTGTTGAATTTTGAGGCAACCTTTTCTTCAACGGTCCAATCCTTCTTGGGCTTGGGTACTTCTTTATCCTTTTCACCCATCACCTTGGGCTCTTCCCATCCCTCTTCAACCGCTGTCCACGCATCTTCATCGATTCCTCGGATTATCGCCTTGATCTGAACTTTCCACCACCCATAGTTCTGGGCGTTTAGCATCGACAACCTTTTTTCGTCATATAGTGTTGAGAGTTCTCCATACCTTTTGTCACGATCACACCTGTTGTGAGAGACAACCAGTCTCTTCCTCAGATGCCCGCTCTGATACCAATTGTAAAAGTATGAGAACCTTAGACGTCTGATAATACTATCAGGTACTCGGAAAACGCAGAGTCAACGTTTAACCTTTATTACAAAATTTCTTCACAACCGTGAACTGGAATTACACAATAACCCTATTGTCCCCAGACGTTTTCTAATCCCAAACACTCCGATAACAATTCTAACCTAATTGTATCGAAGAACACTCACCTCTCCTTTTTAATAAAAGCCCTATGTATAAAACACAACTCGTGATTTCTTGGCAAAAAGTGTTAACAAACCCTAACACTTCTTTCCCCTTAAATACACGAAACCAATAACCCTAACAAAATAAAATATTTCCAAATCTAATTTGTTATCATATCTTAGGAGAATATTTCCAAATCTTTTATTTAGGAAATATTCTTCTAACCTCTTTTCCTTTTTGCTCCAAAAGAATATATTCTCCATATATCTTTTCTTGAGCTGCACTCCACGAAATCTAGAAGATTTCCTCATATCTTTTTCATCGCGCCACGTCATCCAAGGAATCTTCGCACCATCAACTCTGCTTCTAGCCTCCTGATGTTGCCTCAGCTTCTAGACGCTCAGCTGCTCCCAGCTGCATCTTCATTCTCAACTTCCTGACGCTTAGCAGCTCCCAGCTGCATCTTCACCATGTCTTAACATACTTAATCCGAGTTTAAACATCACCTAGACCATCATAAGCCCTCATGAAACTGAGCTTCGTCCATTTCACGCTCAGAAACAGTCTCAACATCAAAGAGATACCATTGTCGGTACATGTTCTAAGCATGCCGTACGCACATGACAATATTTCTCTGATGTGGTTTCACTTTTTTGTCTTATCATTAGCACCTTGAAGAAGTTCGGATAGACGTTTCAAGCAATCTTGCTTACTTTACAATCTTTGACTTTCACCTATCAAGATTAATCTTGTTAGACCATCATTATCGGTAAGAAACAATTTTTAGGTTTTTAATTTTTTTTTTCTTCTTAATTTTTTTTAAAAAAGGATCAATCGCGTGCCGCCATGTGTCAGTGGGGCCCGCGAAAAAAACAGAGACACCTCTTACAGAAGAGGCGGAAAAAGCGAATTTTGTTTAAAAATGTGGGACCCACCGTAAGAGTTCTCTTAATAACCATCGATAATGATGGTCTTATAGCTTAGATCATGAGACTTAAACCACTCATCCTTTTGATTTATAACACCTTGTGTACTATCCAATCATCTTACATACTCCACCTTGAACAAGTTTGCACAAACTTGATTCCTTTCTAAAGCTCCCGGTCTTGAAATAAGAGTATACATGAGCCTTGCGTCTTCATGAGTCTTTATCCTATAATTTGACTTGTCTAATTATCCATAACGTCTAGATGAATGTCATATACGACCAGAAAACCATATAGTCACATAGTTTCTGTAAATTGGTTTTAACACCAATCTCAACAATAGTCACACCTTTTGAAATTCTGAAACCTCTTTAACCCGGTGAGAACTCCACCTTGTATTTGTCTCAACCACATTCAATACTTCACTCAAGCTTCATTTTGTAGCTACCACGATGACCCATTGTTCCAGCACACAACTGAAAGTTGCACACAAAAATTCCTTGGCCGACCGAAGCTTTCTCTTTCACGTATAGCTGGTTTTAGTTTCTTGTGACATTGATGATTATACATGCTTCCCCATAGATACCTTTGACTTGCATATCCTCATAGGAGGCACCATTGTTGTCCAAGCATAGATTTATATTTTTCTAAGCACTTAAGTGCTTACAAGAAACCAGACAATAGTTCCATCAGTTTTCGATCTTATTCCTTAGATCATAAAGACTGAAAAAACAAGCTCCATGATGATATGATATTTGCCTTAATCATCACATACTTTGAGCTTCTCAGATTTCTTGAGAATATGCTTATACCACTAAGATTAATACTAAGTTAAACCTTCCTCAGAGCCTTTGTAGAGACCTTGATAAACTCTAAATCTTCTTCGACAATTTCTTTCCTTATACCACAACCAACAATATATGTTGAACCGTCACTAATACTCATACTCATCAAACACTAAAGTGTCCCCTAGTTGCAACACAATGACTTGTATGAGACCACCAATGATTGTCCTTTACTCAACTCAAGCTTTTATCAAAAAACTAACACAATGTATTAACCCAATGTTACACTAACACCTAGTGTTATCGGCTAAAACTTTGAACAGTGGACATAGAAGCTTGTGTCTTCTAACAAGGTTGTGTTTCTTTTGCAGTTGCGTATCAAATCAGTAAGCTTTGAATCTTGAGAAGAAGCGGTGAAATGATAATGGTCTTCACTACGATGAGCTAATACCAACATCTAAAAAACCCTTTTGCTGAGACCACTCACCTTGCAACATCCTCAAGATTGTTTAACACACAAACCAATAATAGCATCTTTGATCCTTAACCTTTTGTATCAATCTCTTAATCTAAACTTTGTTCTTGACAAATATATTAGACCACCAAGTTCTTTAACCCAAACTTGTAGCGCCACAAATACATTACCCATTTATCTGTGGAGAATTAAGCTCCACCAAGACCATCACCGAGATCCTTTACTCTCTGACCATGGCAATTTCAACAAATCACCAATCATCATCTTCTAACTTTAGTTTTTGGATACCTTTGATTTCTTCATGTTTCTTGTCCTGACTTCACCGACATGATTCTTTGAATCTATCGAAACCATAGAATCAAGAACAATAACATATTCACCTCTTAATCTATGAATCATTGAACCCGTTATGTTGCAACTCTAATAAATATCCAATTGAATCAGATTCATCTCTGAAACTTGAGCCGAACAAACTCGTCGTTGAATCCGTCCATTGCCTAACAACGAAGCTCTGATACCACTTGTAGAGAAGCTGACATAGATCTTGATTCTCTTTCCCATCGATTTCCGGCGAATCTCAAGAACTTGGGAAATTTGAATTTTGTTAAGAAGGTGTTTGGGAAGATAAAAGGCATCAAAATAGATGAAGTGAAAGAGAAGTTTGATGAAATGTCGATGGAGAACTCTACATACATGAAGAAATTGACTGTGTTGTATTTTTATGGAAGGTATTGAAAGCAAAGTCTAATGCTGGTGCAAATATAGATTCATTCATTCTACGAGTTGTGGATGATTTGAATACATGTGAAAGTTGTCTTGGGGCCGATATACCTTTGGTGATTGTATGTATGGGATTGAAAAAGAAGAAGAAGAAGTTGACGAAGAAGAAGAAGAAGAAGAAGTTGACGAAGAAGAAGAAGAAGAAAACATTGAAAAAGGAGAAGAACAAGAGGAAGAAGAAGAACAAGAGGAAGAAGAAGAACAAGAGGAAGAAGAAGAAGAGATGGAAGAAGTAGAAGAAAACTCATCTGATTCTGATTCAGACGATGCAGAAGTAAGTTTGATTCATTGTTTTTTTGTATTGTGTACAACTAGGATTATTGTTGTTTAATAGATTTAATTACATTTCGTGTAATACTAGAAAAACTAAGGAATTATGGATAATAAAATTAGTAACATTGTGTATAATACTACAAAAACTACGGATTATTGGATTATAGATTGAGTAAAATTTGGTGTAGTAATAGGAAAACTACGTTTTATTGTATTCATTTTATGAAGTGGTTGAAAGTGTTTTTTTATTGTCTTGCAGGAAATTGAGGCAATCAAACCATCACAAATGTTCTTTCCCCCATCTGAGTACCAGAAACAAATTAAGTTAGGGACAAGGTGTTTCATCGTAGACGCAATCAAGACGTTGAAAACGCTGGAGCCGAGTCTGTCTAACATGGAGAGGAAGTGGTTTGAGGAGCATCCCCAATTCAGGCACATTTTTCACATGAAGCCGGAGTAGAACCACAAGGTTAAGGGAATGTGGATGATGTTGATGAGGACGGTTAAAACCAATAAGAGGAGAGAAGTGTGGTTCATCGTCAATGGTGTTCCCATCCGTTATTGATTGCGGGAACACGCATTGCTATCAGGACTTAACTGTTGCAACTATCCTCTTGACTACAAAAAGGCCGGTGGGACAAAGTTTGTGGATCGGCATTTCAAGAACGGAGAATCCATAAGGTTGGANCAATCCATAAGGTTGGAGGATGGGAAAGAGAAACTGGTTAATATGGGACCCCATAAAGACAGATTGAAGATGGAGGTTATATTTTTCTTATCAAGTGTTGTTTGCGCGCAAACAAAAGTTGGGAGAGGTGCGAGGAATGTATTGGAATTCTTCCAGAGAGCAGTAGATGATCTTCATTTTTGCAAGATCTTTCCATGGGGAGATACTCATATGAGTACATGTTGAAAGAGATCTCTCACACCATGG
>OVAT01000074.1:0-16960 GCA_900406305.1 Cochlearia officinalis
TCCTCAACTACATTTTCGGATAAATACTCCCTCGTATCATGAAAAGCATCATCAACCATTTCCTGATATCTATTATCATCTACATGCACATAACCACCGGCCTGATCATCATAGTTACTATCAAAATGATGCGGTAAATTAGCNATGATCACCAACATGAAACATATAACTACTATCTCCAAATTCAGTATTATTAGAGTTATACCCTTCCCCATGTTGAAACCAAAAAAAATATTGCGGCTTAAAACCGCTATTAAAAAGATGTTTCCATACGGTTTCAACAAACACATATTTAGTCTTAACGCACTTCTTACATGGACAATACATTTTACTGCTATCTTGTGTATTCTGCATGTTTCTGGCCTGCTGCATGAATGCTTGAAGTCACTCCGTAAATTCGTCTGTAACTACCCCCAATCGATATTTATGCCGATACATCTAAGACCGTAACTCGTATATATTGTTGTTACCGTGAGACATGTTGAAATTCTTAGAGTGTTTATATTTTTATAGAGTGAATGTTTTTTGTATTGTGTTGTGATTTTTTGAAGAGTGCCGAGGGGTTTATATAGTCCCATTCTAAATTTTTTGCAACCATTTAGCAAGAAAAATTAACAATGATTTTGCAAGGAATCAAAATTAGCAACGATTTAGCAACGTTTTTTGAAAACCTGCTTACCTAATTAGCGGCGATTTAGCGACGAATATATATCATTGGTAATTAGCGACGATTTAGCGACGCATAACTCATTCGTCACCAAAATCGTCCCTAAATCTTCGCTAATTTTGCGACGAATTAATACCTCGCTAAATAGAGACGATTTAGCGACGACTGCTTTCTCCGTTGCTATATCGTCGCCAATTCGTTGTTATTTCGTTGCTATATAATTCGTCGCTATTTATTTGCTAAAATTTGTTGCTAAAAACCTATTTTCTTGTAGTGATGGAAGACAAAGGAAAATGTGACCCCCTCTATGTTCTAGATTAAGCTCATAGGCTCATATCCTAACATCACCTTAACATAGGTGGGGTATATACTATATGTGTATTTGATGTCGCGGAAAATAATACGAAAGTAATCTTGAGTATCAATGGATCTCAAAGAGAACAATCGTAGTTTGGAATTCTAATTATGTTGTCTCTCTGCATCAAGATTGCAAAAAGATTCACTCGACTCATGCCATATATAGTCAAGAACTTTGATTTCTAGTAGCCAAGAACTATATCATACAATCTTGTTAATTGTTTGCATCATGGTCAAAAATTTTGCTATTTTTAGCTATAACACTTATAAAAATTAAAGTTTAAGTTAAAGGACACGTAATTTTTGTTTAATAGGATACAAAGTTTAAGAGAATACAAATTTTTCTAAAAGTTTGCAATTGATAATACATTAAAATCCATATATGACAAACTTATATGGCAAAATCTAAATCCAAAATAAATTCAATTATTGCGCCTTAAAAAGTTTGCAATTGAGAATACATTAAAATCCTAAGAAAATATTTAAAACAAAATATAAAATCTAAAATTAATGAAAGCAGGGAAAACACCTTGAAATACTAAACTTTTATCCAAACTTTTTTTACAGTATAATACAAAAGAATCAAATTTTAGAGCAAAAAAACAAAGTGATTATTATGTTGTTACCATTGTATCCCTACTTTGAGATCCATTGATACTCAAGATTACTTTCGTATTATTTTCCGCGACATCAAATCCATACATGGTTAAGGGAATTACCTGCCGCCAACTTACACACATTTCAAGACTGTAAAAAAAGTTGGGGTCAAAGTTTAATCTTTCATGGTGCTTTCCATGCTTTCATTAATACATTGGTAATAACATAACAATCACTTTGTTTTTTTGCTCTAAAATTTGATTCTTTTGTATTAAACCGTAAAAGAAGTTGGGACCAAAGTTTAATATTTCATGGGGCTTTCCCTGCTTTTATTAATTTTAGATGTTTTAGATTTTAAATTTTGTTTTAAATATTTTCTTAGGATTTTAATGTATTCTCAATTACAAACTTTTTAAGGCACAATAATTGAATTTATTTTGGATTTTGCCATATAAGTTTGACTTATATGGATTTTAATGTATTTTCAATTGCAATCTTTTAGAAAATTTTATATTTTCTTAGACTTTGTATTCTGTTAAACAAAAATTAAGTGTTCTTTAACTTAAACTTTGTAAGTGTTATAGCTAAAAATAGCAAAATTGCTTTGAAATAATAAACAATAAAGCCAAAATATTGTAGGATTGTACTATTTTTGACCATGATGCAAAGAATTAACAAGAATGTATGATATAGTTCTTGGCTACTAGAAATCAAAGTTCTTGACCATATATGGCATGAGTCCAGTGAATATTTTTGCAATCTTGATGCAGAGAAATAACAGAATTAGAATTCCGAACTACGATTGTTCTCTTTGAGATCCATTGATATTCAATATTACTTTCGTATTATTTTCCGCGACATCAAATCCACATATGGCTAAGGGAATCTTCTTAATACAAAAATCTGATCTTCACACCTTTTGTTCCGACTATTTTCGCTCATGTTTCTCATTGAAAAATAATTTATTATCAACAACAACCAACCACTAGCAATTACTCTTCTTTTTTTGTCAACTACTAGCAATTACTCGTTTATTCTACCATAATTTTGTCATATTAATAAAAACAAAATGTACTATGCCCAATGTGCCAAGAAGACATCTGCTCTAATAACTTTTAGATTTATATTCAAAATTAATTTTATTAAAAATAAAAATCACGTTCATGATAATAGAGAAATTCACAAAATTACACTCTTTCACACTTTACTTCACAATACTACACCTAATTCAATTTCTTTTTATATCTACGCCATTTTCAAATTTAAATTGTTAAATTTAACCGTTGAAAAGCTATCCAAATTAAAAAAAAAATCATTTGAGTTCACTAATTAGGGTTTTAAGAATCAAAAGGGATAGAGTTTTGTGGGTAGGATTTTTGTAGGGTTTTGAATTAAGTAGAGTTTTGTAAAGAAAATGATGAAATGATGTAGTTTTCTAAATTCCTCCTGGATATCTAATGGATTTTTATGATATAGGTGACGGAAAATTTGTTTATAATATAAACGGCTGCAAGCATGTGTATAGGTGGCGGAAAATTTGTTTATAATATAAACGTCTGCAAGCATATGCTTGTGTCCAAGGCCGGGCTTGAGTCTTAATTTTTTTTAGAGTATATTACTTACATAGACACTTTCTAGTAGCCCTTTATCACAAATATACACTTATAACTCAATGCATACTTTTGATGGGTGTAAAGACTTTTTTATCCTTTAAACAAGTGTAACCAAATCAATAATTACTTAGTTAGCTTTTTATTTAAAGTTTAAATTTTAAATTCCAGAATTCAATTCAAAGCAAACTTATTTTCGCCTTTTTTGTTATTATATTTTCATTTATTCAGAGTTTCTCTTTCATTTTATTTTGTTTCTCTCTCAAACTCTTCGAGAAACATCCTCACCCGACTGACTACGACGATTTCGACCTCCGGCATTCAGCCTCTGACAAAGCTCAAAATCTCGAAAAGTCTCTCCATCAATGACTGGTAAGTGGATTGGAGTCTTTCGATACCATGCTCCGTTTAAAATTTCGACAAACCCTAAATTAAAATCGAAAAAATTGATGTTTGAAAGGGTTGTCTCCATTTCTTTTACAAACGAAGGATAACCACACCCTCGAAATGATAATCTCCCACCACGTCTACTTGCAACAAGTTGTTACTTTAGCGGATGTCTTAATCCCTACTCTACACCGGATCTCATTACGTTCGTACGATACAAATTGAAAAACAGGCCTGAGTTGTAGGTAATAAAAGGTTCATAGTTTGGTAAGCTGATTGAGCTCCTGAATTTTTTATCATCACTTTCCGGGAAGTTTGTGCATGCACTTATGACCCGTCAGTTGGTGACTAAAAAAAGGTTCGAGTTTTGGATAATCTTCGGTGGACAGCCCATGAGGTTCGCATTAACTGAGTTTGGGAGAATATATGGCTTGGTTTGCTCTGATTTCACAAACAACTACGAGCCTACATGGAAGGCAAAGGAAAAGGTGACCCCTCTGTGTTCTTGATTAAGCTCAGAGGCCCATATCCTATCATCACCTTAACATAGGTGGGGGTATATACTAAACGATCTAACAAACATGCCCAACTGGAAAATCATCGGGATAACGCTCATATTGTTAGCCGACGACGTTCTCATTGTCTGACACCAGTACCACAAACCTACTCTTAAGTACGTAGACATGGTCGAGGATACTGACAGCTTCTTGGTTCATCTATGGGAATAGAATCGTTTCTTAAAACCATTGCATATCTAAAGCCACCAAATAAGATACAAGGCTTGCCAAAAGATCCCGTTAACCAATTTTGACAACAACTTCAACAACAAACTATCCATTTGAAAGGGTTCCTTTTAGCGTTGCAACTGATAGCTTTAAAGTCCATCCCCTTGTTGTTGGCCAAGATCCCTGCAATTTTTAGAGATCAAAATCAGAATGAGCTAGTTGGAGTTGCAAATATACCCAAACTGCCAGCGTTAAAACTATCTGCAATTGAAGATGTTGAAAACAATCCACTCGTAAGCCATTATCAAGTTAACACGTCTATTTGTCCAAATACTGTTACACTCTTGAGTAAATGCTAATTTATTGTTTTCCCATTTAACAGCTCGTTGTCAAACCAACCCGGGATATTTAGTACGGTGTGCTAGATGGATAGGCATTTGTGGACACGGAATACAGTGACAGGTGTGTCGCTTACTTGGAACACTCATTAAAGACAACCATGAATGCAAACTAACTGATTGGCACGGAGGACATACATCATCACTCCTAAAGATCCGTAAACCAATCAGTCAACCAACAAAACAAAATAAATAAACCGTAACTCGTTCCCAAAACGCAAAACTCACTCCAAAAAAAACCAAGAAGTTTTCATCCACAAGGAACAACGCGTCGTGACATACTATTTAGTGCACATTGCCAAAATATACAAACTCAACCTTTTATAACATATTAATACTA
The DNA here is from genome assembly GCA_900406305.1 of Cochlearia officinalis. Taxonomy (NCBI): domain Eukaryota; kingdom Viridiplantae; phylum Streptophyta; class Magnoliopsida; order Brassicales; family Brassicaceae; genus Cochlearia; species Cochlearia officinalis. The sequence goes on from OVAT01000074.1 coordinate 5,082, forward strand.
GTGTTTTAAAACATTTATTCACATATTTTACTTGTTATCAAACATGCATAATGAACATCAAAACAAACAAAGTTCTCCAACAAACACGGAAAAGTCCACAAACCACAGTCCACATAGAGATACCACCCTACTACCTACTGAAATATGCACCCAAGATCCAGCCACTCAAACAAAAGTACTCTTACTAATCACAACCATTAAAGTAAACATATTTAGAATTAAAATTTGAGCCAAAATGCAGGTCTTGTACCCACAGATATTCGGTCTCCATTTTGGTCCTTGCAAACCGCAAAAAAGGCACAACCATAAATATGGTAGCCTTTCCAACGCGGCTTTTATATTTAGCTTTGCCAACACAAATCCATAAAAGATCTCTCAAACCTAATCCCCATAAATCTATATGATTATAGAAGGCTGCCAACCCTTGATGTCTGTCCACAGAAAAGGAGAGTCGACCATCAAGAACAATTAGTAAGTTTCCAACCTAAAAACTTTTAACTACATCTTCTTCCAAATGGAAAAACTTGCATAAAAAATACTCAAACCCAGTTTCCAATCAAACGGTCGATCCTGGATGATGAGATGGCAGCCTGCTCCACACAACCTTTGAACCCAATAAACCCTCCCGTCCAAGTAATAAACCCATATTGGAAACAGGTTTATCCAATGTTTTTTCACAAATACACCATTTTACAACTCACGTTTTACCTACCTTTTCAGGCATCATCTATGGATATACAGACTCGCAATCCCAAACCGCTGAGGGAAAACAAACGCACACACGACCTCCTACAGCTCACGAAGTAAATTTTCAAAACTATAACCCTTAAACTTATTTATACAAAAAATTTCATAAGCACAACAAATAGACTCCAACAAATACCATAACAAACTAACCTCTTTTTGCCTACACAACAGACAAAGCAGGGAAAGGCGCCACCGAGCAAGGATGAACATGTATTATACTATGCATTTGTAAACACACATACATACACGCTCAACCATGTGTTCATAATGTTAAAAAAACGTCCACTAATTTCTTATGCACTATAAAAAGTTGTAGATGCCTTAATCCACGCGGACGAGTTAATTACAGACCTAACAACCAACAACACGTGTGCAAGTGTTGCTCAATAATAAATGGTCCAATTGGACAATAAAACCGTTTTGTCCATAATAGTTTGGGGTATTCCGTATGACCATCGGGCTAACCCATGGACTTCAAAATCTTGGGTTTTGTAGATGGAAAAATTAGATCTCAAATTTCTAACAAAGACAATTCTCAATAATACCATTAAATCAAGTTTTTTCTACAAAATTATCACAAAACTCAAAATTAGCACAAACCATCTTAAAAGTTTTACAAATTTAATTATAAGTTTTTTTCTCCAAAATACAACAAATTTTAACTTAGTTAAAAACTACCAAAACTGACACCTAAACCTTTAAATTTAGACCCTATCCCCTTCAAAATTATACCCTTAACATTATATAGCTAACTCAAATGAAAAAAAATCTAATAGTGTTAAAACTCTTTTTTGTATTTGTGGTAATTTTGTAACTAAAACTTTTTAGTGGTATTTTTAATATTAAATATCATTATTAATGGTATTTTTGTAAACTGAAACTTTGAAATGTTGTTTATGTTACTTTGAATATGTTTTATAATGATTGAGCGTCCATGAACATTTCCAGATGTACATGGTATTTATTGGACTTGACATTGTTTATACATTTCATGTATCTCTTAAACATTATTTATGAAGTGATTTTGGTTTAAAATCCTATGTGTCAACACCACAATGAGTTCCGACTCATTAAATATGACATGGAATGGAGAACCAATTAGAATGAATCTAATTTACAAGATGAAAAACAAATTTAAGATAAAAAAGTTAAAAAAGACTTTAAAGACCCAACAATTTAAATTCTGAAAACCCCTCGCTAAAGGCCCAATAATTTAAAATCCGAAAAACGTATTTGAATCTAGGTAATTTCTCGTGCCATGCGCACGAATAATAAATTTGAAAATAATATAGTTTTACGGAAGGTGGATAATTATGTTTAAGATTTAATATAAGAATATTTATAATTTAATTTACTTTTTGTTTCGATTATAATTTTTTTCTAACTTTTTAATTCAACTCCATTCAGTTTTATTTAATGAAATTTTTTTTTTACGGATCTGCCCATTTTACTGATCACATTTTATTAAATTCGTTTTTACGGATCTGCCCGAATCTGTATAAAATTACCCAAATTCAGATTCATTACCTCGGATATTCTGTCAGCGAAAACCCGTTAACTTTTGAAAGATATCCAGATCTTTTTTGAATTTTTTTTATAAATATATTTTTACAAAAACTGCATTGAGTTGAACTAAAAAATTGAAAATAGAGCGTTATACAGAAAAATAAATTTCTTTTGGATTGTCCATGATACGAAAGTCTCGAGATAATAGTTGTAGTTTTTCAATCATGTGTGTAGTGACATGGTTCCGAATAGACTATTTCACGGCAAAAATACACTTTAAAACTAAATCTAATTTAGTGAATAGAAAAATAAAAAAATTATAACCGAAAAAAGTAAATCAAATTATAAATATTCTTATATCAAACCTTATACATTATTATCAACATTTGCATAGAACTCTATTATTTTCAAAATTTATTCATCGAGCATGACGCGAGAAGTTACCTAGTATATATATTAATTGAGGAGACACTTTGAGAATTTGCGTGAATATAAAAAAAATTCAAAATATGAAATCTAAAAGACCCATAACATTGAATCTCTAGTTATTAATTGAGGAGACACTTTAAGAATTTAGGTGAAACTTCTGAAAAAACCCAAAATATGAAATCTAAAAGGCCCATAACATTGAATTATCTAATTACTAAAAAAAATTAACCTCAAGTTTAAAGCCTAATAATTGAAAGTTTAAAGTCCATTATATCTTTTTCAACAAGTAATATGTATAGAGAATAACGTTTATTCGCCAAAATTTTTTATCAAAAACTTATACAAAACAAAGAAAGTTAATTATATCAATATAAGAGGAATTCACAAAACTACGTCATTTCATCCCTTCTTTATCAAAACTCTACATAATTCAATTTTTTCTCATAATTGCGCCCTTTCAAAATTTTAAAATGTTGATTTACCATTTAAATCTTCACCAAAACTAAAAAATTTCATTTGGGTTCGCTAATTAGTGTTTATGATATAGTGATTAAGGAAGTAGAGTTATGCGGATATGCTTACTTTGGATTCAATTTTTAGTGTTTAGGTGTAGTTTAGTGAAGAACTTTTTTAAGTGGTGTAGTTTTGTGAAACGTAATTTAAAAGGTGTAGTTTTGTAATTCTCTCTAAATATAATGAATAATAATGGTGATAAAAATATCAAATTTCTTTTAATAATCAAAAAAATAAATTTATGATACCTTTATTACTGTTCTAAGAAAATTTTCTAATGATATTTTGAGGATTTCCCTAATAATAAAACATGTTTGAAATCAATTTCAAATATATTTTAAATAAATTTACATGTAAAAATATGTATGTAATTTTTATATAATATGTATATAATTACAGATTTAAACTCCGCGTTTGGTGTGGATAAAAAATTCTTGTTGTTTATTATGGACCGTCCATATAAGCCCACAATATTTAGACGACCAAATTGACAACTCTCCTACGCCTCTACTTATTGTGATGATTATATTGATAATCGATGAGAAAACTTTTCTTAGTAGTCATTGTAAGCCATATAAGATAATCATTATTGATGTTCCTTAGCGTTTAATTAGCGATGCTTAGCAATTGAAAAAAAAATTAATGGTTTAATGTTAGGATCGAGTTTTAATGGGGGAGTTTTGTGTTGGTTAAGCACCGGACATGTGTCGCTCGGAGACAAAAAGGGGTGGGTTAATTTTTTTTTTTGCATTTCGTTTTCATTTTATCGAGTTTGCAAAAAAACATAGGAGATGAACTCAGATGAACTGGCGATTCAAAAGCCGATCTTCGATTCCGACGAACAAACAGTTAAAATCGGACGTATAAATCAAATACGAATCGTCTCCCCTACTAGATTGAGGTATGTGAACTTGTTTTTCAGATTTTCGGAGAATACAAAGTTTTAATTAGGGTTTTTGAATTTTGGATTTGAGGGGTTTTCGATTCGATTTCATAGGTGTCTAGGTTAATCGATTTGAAGTTAGTATAAAGGTAAAAATTGTTTGTTTCCACTCTTTTTCAGGTTAATTTTCTCAAAGATAGTCATAGTTGATCAGATTGTTCTTACGGGCTAATGTGAATCGACTTCTTTAATTTTTTCTTGTGATTACTAGTTTAGAAGTTGTAGGAAGTGTTATAAGATTTTTCGATTGCATTGTTGTAGTTATTAATAGTTCATATGTTTATGTATTTTTCAGGAAACTCATAAAAGGAGTTTCAAATGATGCATTTGGTTACAAGGACACATGAAGGTTGATCATAATAGCCAATGTATCATCTATGAACTCATAACAGTTGTTTTGTTTGTGATAAATGTATTGCGATTTTCGCTTAGAAAAGGTTAGGTTTTAGAATATCATTAGCTTTGGTTTGTGATGAATGTAAACTGCTTTGGTTAGGATAGGATTAGGGTTGGTTTGTGTTGAATGTCAACTGCTTTGATTCGATTGATGTGCTTTGCTGGTTGTTTGGTTTGATAAATGAAATTTAAGCAAGTTGTGCTTAACTTAACTATCATTCAATGCTTCAACCACCAAAGCCAATACTTTTTCTGTATATATTAAACATGTTGCAGCTTTTTTAACCATAGCATAAAACCATGAAACTCTTTAAACTTCTAAAATATTTCAAAAAAAACTCAAGGATTATATTACAACTCATCTAACTTCATGGATCTAGTAAGTAGCCAAGAACAAACCCATATCCCTATGGGTTGTAATTCTCCTAGTATCTAAGTCCCTTATTCGGAGGTCTATGAGACCGTCGAAATAATGAGGTTGTAGAAGTTGGAGTTCTAGATGTTGTACCAGAGGGATGTAAAGAGAGAAAGAAGTGGACTTCCAAAAAAGATGTGATCTTGTGTAGCTCCTGGTTGAACACAAGTAAGGACTGTGTGGTTGGTAATGAGCAGAAGCTCGTTACTTTATGGAAAAGAATAGCAGCCTACTTCAATGCTTCTGCAAGGCTAAAAGGATTTGAGGAGAGAGAACAATTGCACCTTAAAACAAGGTGGCAGAAGATCAATGATGGAGTACGTAAGTTTGTAGGTGCATTTAGGACTGCAACCAGACACCCAATATCAAGGCAAAATGATGGTGATGTGATGAGGACAACCTATGAGATCTACCAGGATGATTATAAGCAGAAGTTCAATCTTGAACACTGTTGGATAGAGCTCGGATATGACCAAAAATGGTAGGCACGGGAAATCGGGTACCCAACCGAGTTTCGGATCCACCCAATCAGGTTTCGGGTTTTTCAGTGTAAGGCAACATGATCCCAATCATTATATTTCAAAAAATTTGGTTCGGTCCGGTTCGAAGCTATTCGGGTTCAGCTCGGTTTTGTACTTCAATCAAAGATCCGATTAATACCGAATTACTCTTCGGTTATCAACGGTTCAGTTAATTTTGTAACTGAAGTACTAAAAGAACCGAATAAGTACTCGAAATAACTGAATAAATGATAATCTAACAATCAAAATTCAAATTGTAATGAAAAATCTGATAAGATAAATGCATAGATAGAAAGCATAACAAACGTTCTCTTGACAAAAAAAAAGCATAACAAACGTTTAACAAATTGAAAACCACAATAGATCCAATGCAAAGCTTAACAACCGAAAGAAAACATAACAAAGTTCAACATAATCAAATGGCCTTAATAGCTAAAGGATCGGAAAAACAAATGAAGAGGTAGCATCCACGGGGAAAAAGGTCATCAGCTGCTCTATGCCCCTACTCCATGCCCCTAATCTTGGTAATATGTTGAATCATTCAACAAAGTTGTGCAGCAAAATAATATAAGTAAAGTCATACAAGCTTGAAGTTACCTTATAAGTTATTTCCGCAATCCATACCTTAAAAAACACACAAGTAGAGTAATACAAACCATACCTTAAACAAGAACTAGTATTAATATTATATCAAACATCAAATACAAAAAAAAACTAATTTAAGACTAATGTTCAAGACTAGTTACCTTTTTTTTATCGGACTTGTTAAGGAAGGTTTGTTTCCATTAGTTTTCCTCACCAATACAAAACTCTGTAAAAGTTGCTAAAGAAAGGTTAGAAAGAGTAAATGTCAATCAAAGTATTATGAATATCAATATTGGATAAAGATTACCTCTCTCAAGATTATCAAACATCTCAATCTCAGAGAGCAGTTGACCACTTGTGAGCATTATTGTCGTGTCACCGGTTTTGATGTCTTGCTTCATCCATTGCTCGGTACACATGAGGAATTCAATCATGTAATGAGTTAAGCATGACCTATAAGGGTCTACAATACGTCCACTAGTGTTAAAAGCACTCTCTAATGCAACAGATGAAACTTGCATAGCAAGTACATCTTTAACCATTTCTGCCAAGACTGGATACTTGAAACAATTCACCATCCACCAAGAAAGCACATCGTATTATGAACCCCTTGTATACTTAGGCTTCTCAACTACTTATGAAAGATATATCTCCAGATCAGTCCTCATATATGCATCTACTTTAACAACAACCATCTCGGTGTAAGCACACTCCATTCGCTCATATCCTAAATCATCAACCAATTCCATCTTCACACTAGATTCATCTTGTTGGCTACTCTGTGCGGAATTATGCTGCGACTGAGACTAAGTGGATGCATCATTCCTTCTGTTGTAGCGACCATTGTACTCCTTAAACATCGAGTCCATAACGTAGAAGACTGAATCACACATTGCTTTAGAGTCGACAATATCCTCACCATAAAGCTTATCAAAACACATCTTAGCAAACTTCATTTTCTTCGTAGGGTCAAAGACAGTTGCGATGATCAGCATCTTGTTGATATTCTTCATCCCATCCTAGTGCTTAACAAATTTCTTCAACATCTCTTCTGCCCGGTTCTTCAACTCATTATCTTAGCTATTACTCAGAAAATTCAGGTTCCTCTCTATTGTGACAATCTCCCCATAACACTGATGCGCATTCAAAGTTGTGGAAGCCGAGACAACAAGAGTTGAGTTGTAGAAAATTACCAGAAACTTAACTAACCTCTCGATAGCATTCCAATCAGCTGATTCAGGAGGACCAACCTCCCATTGTCTTCTTCCAAGAAGTAGTCGTGATACAACCTATCCTCTGCCAACATCTTCTCGAAAGCCACTCTGAACTTTAAAGCATTATTCAACATCATGTATGTTGAATTCCACCTGGTTTTCACATCTAGTGTGAGACATCCCCTTTTCATCTTCCCGCTATCAACCTTCAACTTAAAAGACTTCTGCCTAACATGAGATGACCTAGCATAGCTTACACCATTGCGAACAACCTCAACATTTCTTCCTAACTCTTGCAACCCTTCCCGCACAATTAAGTTGATGATGTGAGCAATGCATCTCACGTGCATATATTCTCTGTCTACCACAAAAGCTTCATTGGAAAGTAAGTTGAATTCTCCGTGAAACTTCCTTAGAGTCGAAGTGTTGGTTGTTGCATTGTCGACAGTGACACAAAAGACCTTCTCAATCCCCCACTCAGCCAAACACTCTTGAAGGGTTGTCGCAATGGTTGAGCCTTTGTGATCAGAGACAAACTTGAAGCCGATAATAAGTTTCTTCATAAGCCAAAAAGCATCGATGAAGTGAGTTGTAACAATCATGTAGCTTGCATCTATTGTACTAAAATAAATAGCAAACCCATAAGAAAACAATGAATAGTTTTTTTCAACAAGTGTTGGTTATAAAGAATCAAATAACAAAGGAAAAAACAAACAAACCTGTTGTTGGAGCAACCCATATGTCAGTAGTAAGAGACACCCTTTGCTTGTTTGAAACAATCTTGTTCTTCAGCAAAGCCTTCTTCTTGACATACATTTTCACTATGTATTTGCTCGCTGTTCTCCTTCAATGAGGCCTGTAGAGGTTGACACGAGAGGCGAAGTGTCTCCAAGCCACACTCTCAACGAATGACAATGGCAACTCTCCTAACACCAACATCACATTTGTTGCCTCTCTGAACATAGCCTCGCTGATCTTTGCACCCTGCATTGATCCGTCGTTGTTGATCACCTGTTGTGACTTGTTCTCATTCCAAGTATGATATTGTTTGCAGGCATGTAGATGCTTAGACATGTTAGAAGTCCTTGACTTAGGATTACAGGCGAAGCTCTTCTTGTAGTAATGGCATAAGCACTTGTTTATGTCCTCTTTATTTCTCGTGAAGTGAATCCAAACGGGAGATCTTGGCAGGATGATTTTGGACTCTTTAGTAGGCTTTAACGTAGTTGTACTTGTTTGTTGTGTAGCCTTTCTCTTTCCTTGACTATCCGGATTTGAATCTGCTTCATGATCCAGAATTTCAACATCATTCTCTTCGTCTGGAGTAATGACGTTTCGTGATCATCTTGAAATGATGAAGAACCCATCTGAACATAAGAAGAAACAAATATACAAGAGACTAACATTAGCTAACTAAAATAAGAACATATTTAAGCACATAAAATCAGAAAACAAAGAGAGACGAATAATATCATATTCCAAATTAAATACAAAATATCGTAGACAACAATCTCACAAACCAGTTAAAAAACAAGTTTAAAACTAAGCTAAACATGCACATAATTTATCACAAAATTACATAATCTATCACAAAATTACATATATCGACTAGTCCTTATATCAACATCATACTAACAATAAATCTAATTCCACAATTTCATAAACAGGGACTTACTTGTGAGTGAGTTGCAGAGCTTTGCGAAGGATGAGAGTATGGACTCGAAATTGATGGAGGGCTTAGAGTTATGGCTCCTAACATTGAGAATTAGGTGTTTATAAAGAGCTCAAAGTGACTCTCGAAATCGAAAAAGGTAGTAGTCGGATCGAAAAGTGACTTGATAATTGAGCAAGCGTGGTATGTCTCGCGTGGTCTGTCTCGCGTGGTCGTGGAGGAGACGACACGAAAAGGTGAAGAAGCTCAATCGGTGTAATGATAATCCCTAATAGAAAAGGATAATGGGCCATAATGCCATTATGATAATGGGTCGTCAGTATAATGGGAGCCCAAATGGATCTCAATTTTTATCCGATCCGAACCGAAACCCATATTACCCTAAGAGCTAAAAACAAAAGAAAATATGTTTGGATCCGATATCTACGAAATTCGTAAGTTGATGTACATGCATCGAGGCGATGATGGATCGGTAACACGAGAGTTCCTCAACGGCGTAGAAATATCATGTAGCAAGCACAAATCTACCGGTCACTGTTGAAAGCGGTAAGATCGAGGGTTCATTTTGGTTGAAAATGTATGGAAGCATTTGTTAAATAGATGGTTTACACCATAATATTTTATATGGTTTCAGCATGGGGAAGGATATTGTGGTAATGTTGCTAGCAGTAGTAGAAATAATCATCATGAACATGTAGAAAATGAGTATGATTATAATTTTCATCTTGATCATGGAAATGAATCGGATAGGATAAATGGCATGGTTAGTGATGCATTTCGTGTTGAAGATAACAATGTTGCATTTTCATCTGATGGAAACATAGTCGAGAACCAAATTTAGATGCTAAAAGATTCTACGACATATTAAATGCTGCAAATAAACCAATATATGATAATTGTACGGAATGACACTCTAAATTGTCATTAGCTGCTAGAATGATGAATATTAAAACAGATCATAACTTATCTGAGGTATGCATGGATGATTGGGTTGCATTGTTAAAAGAATATTTATCGTCTGATAATTTAGATGCCGAAACGTTTTATGAGGTTCAAAAGTTGGTTATTGTCTTGGTCTGCCGTATCAGGCCATCGATGTTTGTGTAGAAAACTGTATGATATTTTGGAAAGATGACCACCGTCTTGAGGAATGTCGATTTTGCAAGAAACCAAGATACACGCCGAAAGAGTAGGTCAAAAGAGGGTACCATACCAGAAGATGTGGTATCTGCCTATAACAGACAAGCTGAAAAGGATATATCACTCTGAGAGAACAACTTCTTCAATGAGGTGGCATGCAGAACATACACGAAAGCCTGGAGAGGTGACCCACCCATCAGATGCGAAAGCGTGGACACACTTTAACTGGGTATACCCTGATTTTGCAAGGCGGAAAGGTAATGTCTACCTTGCTTTATGTACAAATGTATTTAGTCCATTTGGTATGTCAAGTAGGCAGTATTCTCTGTGGCCCGTCATCGTCACCCCATATAACCTTCCACCGGAGATGTGTATGCAAAGAGAATTTTTATTTCTGAGTATATTAGTCCCTAGACCTAAGCATCCAAAAAGATCACTTGATGTATTTCTACAGCCTTTAGTAGAAGAGTTGAATGAGTTATGGCACACTAGAGTAAAGACTTATGATTGTTCGAGGAGAAGAAATTTTACAATGCGTGCAGTGCTCCTATGGACGATTAGCGACTTTCCCGCGTACGGAATGTTGTTAGGTTGGACTACGCACGAACGGCTGTCTTGTCCGTACTGCATGCATCGTACTGATGCCTTTCATGTAACGCCTAATCTTCCTGATGGTTATTTTAAGGAACACGACTGGCATAAGAAAAGTATCTTCTGGGAGTTCCCATACTGGAAAGATCATATACTCCGACACAATCTCGATGTGATGCACGTAGAGAAGAACTTTTTCGATAAAATTATGAATATTCTTTTGAACGTGCAGGGGAAGACAAAAGACAATTTTAAATCACGTCTTGACTTGACTGAGATATGCGCGATGAGCGAATTGCACATTGATAAATACGGAAAAGCGCATGTACCTATATTCAGGTTATCTAGTGCATCGAAGGCGTCGTTATTCCAGTGGGTGGTCTCTGAAGTCAAGTTTCCTGATGGTTTTGTTTCTAATCTTTCTCTGTGTGTAGATGGTAGTAAATTCACAGGTATGAAAAGTCGTGATTGTCATGTGTTTATGCAACGACTGCTACTATTTGTCTTGGCAGAACTTGTTTCAGATACGTGCACGAAGCAATTGCTAGTACGTTTAAAGTTTAATTAATTAATTAATATGGTCCAAATTTTCATTAATGAAATATAATCTAATAAAGTTGAATTAATTTTTATAGGTGTTGGTTTGTTCTTTCAAGATCTTTGCACAAGAACGTTAAACGAGAATATAATAACGCAACTACATGATAACATCCCGCTCATTTCCTACGATTTGGAGAAGATATTCCCCCGTCCTTTTTTGATGTTATGAAACACCTATCAGTATATCTCCCACATTAAACGGAACTTGGAGGACCTGTTCAGTTCCGATGGATGTACCCATTTGAAAGACTTATGAAACATTTAAAGAGGAAGGCGAAAATTTTTGCTAAAGTCGAGTATTCAATTGTTGTGTGTAGTATTACGGAGGAGACATCACACTTTACATCGTACTACTTTGCACCTACTTTGAGGACACGTAAAAGAGCACCAATAATATATGATGATGGAGGCATTCAAACAACATACACGGTAGACGGAGTGCCTGAAATATTTTGTCAAATTGGTCGGCTTAGTGGACGCACAAAAGAGGTGTGGTGGCTTAGTGGCTTAGTGGACGCACAAAAGAGGTGTGCCCACACATACATTCTATTGAACTGCGAAGTTGTTACTCCATGAGAAAGGTAAATATGTATATATATATATATAT
>OVAT01000076.1:0-16761 GCA_900406305.1 Cochlearia officinalis
TGTCATCGACGTCAACCAAGCCCGACGATATCGGAAGTTTGAGCCATTTATTTTAGGCTCCCAAGCTGAGCAAGTGACATTTATTCCGTATCCGCAAGTTAAAACTAGTGGTATATCATTGAGCGCAGTGATTCGTGTAGTTCCCAGAGGTTTAATTGTGGGTGTTGATGAAGTTCCAATGACACAAGATGTAATTGGTGGCACAATTATACCAACAAATCAATCGACCGAAGATGTGTTCCTCGTCAACCCCGATAATCTAGTAGCAGAAGATATTGAAGATGACGAAGGCGACGGAGATGCGAATGAAAATGATGAATTTGATGAAACTAGTGAAATCGAATCGTATGATAATAATGAATAAAATGTTTTTTTAATAAATTATGTGTTTTTAAATAAGTTTTGTAAAATAAATGAAATAAAAATTTTGTTTTTTTAATTTTTTTAACATTTGCGACGAATTTGCATGGAATTAGCAACGATTCTTTTCAGTATAGGGATTAAAATACAAAGGCATCTCGTTTAGGGGATTAAAATATTCGTTGCAAAATCGTCGCTAATTCCTTGCTAAATCGTCGCTAATTCGTTGTAAGTCAAAATCGTTGCTAAATCGAAGCAATTTTTTTATCTACAAACCCCTAAAAATGAAGGTTTACAAGGATGTATTACAACTAACAAAGTCTATAAAAATATGAAAACAAGTTAATAACATAATTTTTTTTAAAATTACAAAATTATACTTAAGTGTTTCCAAATGACCATTAATATATATGTGTTTATATTATGAAGTTTATAATCATGAGTGTTTATACATTTTTGAAAAATGTTTGAATGTGACATCTTATTCACATGAATTCAATTTACTATTACATTATGGCTATTAACAATAGCTCGGTAAATCGTTTTGGGGGTTAAACCCCTAAAATTAGAGTTTGAGGTTAGCGACGAATAAGTGACAATTTGTCGCTAATTCGTCGCTAACCTTAAACATCGTACTAATCCAATCCTTATGTACTTTTGTACGAGAGAATGAAAGGAATGTGTCCTATCAGAATTTTAGCGACGAATTAGCGACGAATTATTGTCGCTAAATCATTGCTAAGTTTATTAGATTTGACACATGTGCAACAACGTTAGAAATATATCGAATCGTCAATTTAGCGATGAATCGTCGATTTAATGACGAAAACAAAATCTATATTATATAGGGTCGAACTCTTCTATTTTCTTCACACCTCTCTCCACTCTCTCTCCGAAAAAAACACAAAAAACCTTAAAAAAACACAAAACCATAAAAATGACACAACCACGACACTATAGAGATTTTATGAGTCGTCGAGGTAATTCATCCGGAGTTCTCCATCCACTTCAAACCCGACCAACCCTTCAAACCCAACCAACCCGACCAACCCAACCGTACAACAATCTACACCACCACCCTACAACAACCCGAACAACAAGCACCACGTGATGAAGCACCATCCAACCTACTTCTACCTCCGCCTGAAGCTCCCGTGATGATGTGGATTCGGGATCTTCTACGACAACCGGGGCACGACAAACTACCATTTCTAGATCCGGACCGACCCGAACACACTTTTTGGTAAATATTTTTTGTTTATTTATAATTTTGTTATTATTAAATATTATAATTAAATACAATATTTTATTAATTCATTTGGTGAACATTTTTTGTAGGTTCGATGTCGACAACAAAGTTTGTCGAAGCGTGACGGATACGATAAAATCGTATTTCGTCGAACCCCACGCCAATTGGTCGATGACAACCCAATACATCAAAGACATTTGTTTCGAATCTTTTGCGGTAAAAAAATTAAAATTCAATTATTTTTTAAATTAGTTAAATATTAATTTTATAATCATATAAATTAGAATTAAAAAATTATTAATTTTAATTATATTAAAAATATTTTTAAATTAATTAAATATTAATTTTTAAAATGAAAATAATTAGAATTTATAAATTATTAATTTTAATTAAAAAAAATTAAATATTTTTAATTTTTAATTTCATTAAATAATTTTTAAAAAAATAGCATTTAAATAGTTTTTTAATAATTATAATTTAATTTCATAGCAAAAATGGCATTAGAGTAAAGCTGATAAGGGGAAGGTTCGCAAGGCTTTCGAAGAGAAAGCCTTGAGACGTTTGGTGGGATAGTCTCCCACTGGAAGAGAGACTGGACCTTAAAGGGGAGATGATGCCAAGCTTGAGGCGATGGATTTGGCGGTGTGGCAGGGGTTAGTCGGGTATTGGATAAACCCGCATTATGTCCACGTGTCGGGTAGCTGCTCCAAAGCCCTTCTAACCGACATAGACGGTGTTGGTCTCTATGTGCACACATGGGGCAGAGTTCGTATGTCGGTCGCCATATCAAAATGGTAAGTAAAATTTTTAAATTTATGATATATTTTTTAAATTTTAAAATAAATATTTACCAACTTTTTATTGTAAATAGGCGGAACAAGAGGGTGAGCTTCCACTGATTGTGGAAGTTTTGAAGAAGACCAGAAGAGGAAGGACGAGTCTTTTGTCAACCCATAATCTCTCAGATCGTGGCAGACTACGACGCGAGACTCGCCGAGCGGCTGTCGCAGGGAGGGAGTTCAGTGAACTCCTCCGGACGGCTTTCGGTCAGAGAGCAAGACCAAATTTATTATGAGGTAATTTATTAATTCTAATTAATAATTTAAACAATTTTTTATTTTTAATTCATTCATTAATAATATTAATTTGTATGTAGGTCGCTCATAAGGAGAAGAACCGCACTTTTGGAGTCGGTTCGATCGAAGACGTTCTAGCGGCTTCGTCCATGGCTCCTAGCTCGTCGGTCTACGCAAGTCAAGAACGAAGAGACGGTTCGGATGAGATAGGAGTTGGATCAGACGAAAGACTCAACTGGCGACAATGACAGACATGTTCTAGATTATCGCCGTTGATAGTCCGCTCCTCGCCAATGCCCTGCGTGAACGAGGAATGGCACATAATCAAATGTCGGTTCAAGTGACGCCCGCAGAAGCTGATGAGGCAGATGCTAACTTTGGTCGGGAAGCCAGGATTAACGATTTTGTACCGTAGTTTTTTTAATTAATGTAATATAAATATTTAAAATTTTAATAAATTTGTTTTTTATTATTGTTTTTTAATTTTTTTTTATTTCGTCGCAAAATCGTCGTTATATTAGCGGCGATTTTGCTACGAATGTCAACACAAATCGTCGCTGTTACATTGCTAATGTTGCGACGATTTTGCGACAAAATTATAGACGGTCGTCGCTAATCCGTTGCTAAATTAGCAACGACTTTGCGACGATTTTCCGAGTTAATTAATCAAATTTCAATATATAAATTAATATAATTTGACCCAAAATTCGTCGCAAAATTTGTCGCTAATGTGGCCTCCTTAATTCCTCGCTAATTCGTTGCTAATTTAGCGACGAAATAGCAACGTCTATATTAGCGGCGAATTAAAATTAGCGACGAATTAGCGACGATTTCTAATTAGCAACGAGCATATAGCGACGATTTTTCTGTCGTCGCTAAAACGTTGCTAAACCTATTTAGCAACGATTTAGCGACGATTTTGTTCGTTGTTAAAAACCTTATTTTTTGTAGTGTAGCCTAAAACCTAAAATCAAGTGTACTAGGTTAGCCGCCAAAACGTGGCAAATATTTCTCGTGTTCAAGCTGTGTTAGCTCTCCTGGATTGATGACATGCTTCATCCTGGACCGATGGATATGCCTCCCAGATCAACGCTTCTCTGATCTCAATCATTAAAAATGTGGGTTCACTTTCGCGTAAAGCCGTGAAATTGAAAATTTTGGAAATTTTTCATTTCTAACCTTCTCGAGTATCCTTCTCTCGATTATCCTTCTCTCGGCTATCCTTCTCTCGACCATCCTTATCTCGACTATCTATATGAACTCTCAAGATTTTAAAAGGAACCTAAACATATGATGGATAAGTCATGGACTTCGTTGACGAGGTGTGTATTTTACGATTTAACTCGATTATCTAACTTGTATTTGCTGATTTAACTTGCAGGACTGGGACTAGTAAAGATTACTCAGAAAGAGCAACTAATTTTGTGAATTCTTCATCAAGATCATTGGTAATCTAAATGAAATCATATGCCCCTGTAGAGATTTCTGAAATCTATGCCATCATGAATTAGATAAAAAGCTAACCATATAGTGATTAGAGGTATGTATAAGAAGTACAAGAGTTCATGTTGGAGTACTCATGGTGAAAAAAGAGATGTTACAAAAGACACTGCTCCTGAATTTGAAACTGAGGTATGGATGAAGTCAACATTTTATATGGATGATGGTATTCTGATACTCAAAGGTTTTAACCCTAAATATGATACACTGCAAGTGCACAAATAATCGTGTAATACGTAGGGATCGAATCCACAGAGACCAATGGTTACAGTACCTTCCTTAGATTCAAATAAAGCTAAGCGGCACAAGAAAGTTTGTTTGATATTGAGACAACGAAATAAGAAAACAAATCTAACGAATAAAGTTTGTATGTAATTAATTAAAAGTGTCGGACATCAGGATTAATCGCATGAAACAATTATCACTAAATAAATCTACGATAGAGAAAGTAATTAAACACCGTTCATAAACTCGGATCACAAAATATAGATTGACCCCCTCTCGGGCGTATCAAATCCCTATGCTAATAGGTATGAAAACTAAATTCTTGTTTGTGTTCAATAAATCCTAGCATGAAACTCATAAAAGTCTGATATGTTCACAAAACGAAATAACATCTTCTCTCACATGTTAATGACGTTTTGCTCATCTAGGTTATATCGGGTTTCTAAACCACTCTCGTTGCACCTAAATAACCTAAGATCATGAACTATAATTCGTAAATCAAGTTCAAGCAATGCGAACAACCTAGATGAGGAACCCTAAGATAAATTCTCTATCAATCACTATAATTTAGCAATTCCTAATTTCCTTTGAAACCCTGAAACCTAACAATGAAACTACTCAGACATATTCATATCAAAGTAGCAAAGAGATGATGATGATTGCATAAAACCAATAGAATAAAATAAAAGAGGCTCATAAATCTTCTCTGTAAAGTTAGAGATTCGTCTCCTCGAGAAACAAATCAAATTATAAAAGTGTAAAGAAAGTGTTGTGAATGCGTTGCCTATATAATGGCTAAAATTATATATAAATAAGGTCTTGGGCGTTTTGGACCGAATATGGTGAATTTGGGCTTAAACTTAAGTTTAGAAGTCCAACTTTTCGTCCAGAATGGAGATCGGTCGATTCCCAAAGTGGATCCGTCGATCTCTTATCAGAGCGGCTCCAGATCTGCGCATACTTCCTTTGCTCGGTAGATTGACTTGTCTTCGCCAAAACTGACATAGCTTTCGATCTAACCGTTGGAATCATATGAAATCACTGCCAAATTAAAGCTAACACATGTGACTATCGCTTGGTAAAATATCATGAAGATTAATCGGTTGACACTCCAATAAATGTCACAATATTCTGCATATGCTTGGTTTCGATCTTCATATATCCATATATGCTCCAAAATACATTATTATTTGCCAAATCAACCAATGACTTGTAAAACTCTAAAAAGGATAAAAGACTCTAAAAACACATTTTGACTCGATAAAAGACTCGATTGTGTGGCAAACCACTAAGGTTAAAACACTAAAATCGTCATACATCACATTCTGAATAAGATGAATGAAAATGGTACTAAAAGAAATGATGCTGATGGGGTTGTATAGGATTCTTAGTTTAGGAATAAATAGGAAAATCAGAAACACCATTGTACTCAGCTTGTCTGAGAACTATTTTGATCAATTGTTGATGTTAGTTCATGACATGCTCCCTCAAAATAATGTGTTCCAAAGTCTACAAATGCAATAAAATATTCCTGAAGATATTTTGGTTTTGTTACGACAATATTCATGCTTGGAAGAATGATTGTATCGATCCTAAATAGGAAGGAGTATGAAAAGTTTGAAATTTGTCCAACATGCCATGTCACGAGATGGGAAAAAGATAATCACAATAATGAGTTAGCTAGGTTTTCCAGTATAAATTGTTAGATATTTCTAGTAAATGATAAATTTAGGAGGATGTTCATATCAAAAAGATGGCTGAAGATTTGCATTGGCATTTCACCAATGCCACTAAAGATAGTACAATGAGACACCATGTGGATTCTATATCGTGGCCACAAGTGAATGCTAAATGGTCAGAATTTGCAATTGAACTAAGGAATCTGGAACTTGGTATATCTACAGATGGGATGAACCTTTTCTCTATGAATAAAAATAATTACAACGTATGGCGAATACTATTGGTGAACTATAGCATCCCTGCGACTATGTGTATGAAGGCCGAGAATATCATGTTGACTTTGTTGATCCCTGGTCCAACAACTCTTAGCAACAACATAAACATTTACTTGACACCATTGATATGACTCCTTCGTAAAAAAAAATTTTACACTTAGAGCTTTGTTTCTTTGGAGTATCAATGACTATCCAACGTTAGAGACATTGACCAGATTTGTAACGAAGTTTTAAAAACGAATTTGTAACAAAATTTTCGCAACGAATTAGCGACGATTTCTTAAAAGATTTGTCGCTAATTCGTTGCTATTTTAGAAACGGATTAGCGAAGATCCTCTGACCATTCGTAGCTATATACAAATTAGCGAAGAATTAAAAACAAATTATTATTATTAAAATTTAAAATACATATTATGAAAAAACATTATGGATCAAAATTGTCAATCCCGATATCACGCCCGAGCTCCTGAGCAGCGGTTTCCGCGTCGTCGGAACGAACCTCTGATTCCTGACTGAGCCCTAATCCGCGTTCTCGCATCGCATTAGCAAGATTCAGACTATCCATCGTGATTATCAAATAATAGATTCGTCATTGTCTTGAAGCGGTCGGTTGTCTGTTGGAGTTCCCGTCTCAATCGAGCATTCTCCTCGATCTGATCCGGAAGAGAAGGATGAGGTTGCGTTGATGAAGCTGCGGGAACGGTCTCGATAGAAGAAACTGCGAAAGTGCGGTTCTTCTTTTTCGGAGCGACCTACATAGAAATAATATTATTCGTTAGTAAAAAATAAGAAAAATTGCAAAATATTAAATGAATTGCCTCGAAGTAGATTTGGTCGCACTCATCGACCGAAAGCCGTCCCGAGGAGTTCACTGAACTCCCTTCAGTCAACGACTAACTAACCCGCTCGGCGAGTCTAGTCTCATTTTGGGTTGTTTTGGAAAAAAGTTGGGTTATTTTAGAGAGGCTTTGTAGAGAGAAGATGGTGTGAGAAAAAAATGAAAGAATTAGACTCTATATATAGATTTTTTGGTCGACGAATTAGCAAAGAATCGTTGCCAATTCGTCACTATTTTTTTAAACCTTTTTGATTTCCCACCGGAGGGGAGCCAAATATTAGCGATGAATTAGCAATAAATCGTCGTCAATTCGTCGCTAAGTTTATATTAGCGACGAATTAGCAACGATTCGTCGCTATTTTTCTGCTAAATTTATGATTGGACACGTTTACTACATTCCTCGCATCAGAAGTAAGAGGTTGTTGTCGAATGCAGTAAAAGATTTAACAACGAATTAGAAACGATTCGTTACTAATTCGTTGCTATCGTTACTAATTCGTTGTTATCGTTGCTAATTCGTTGCTAATTTGTTGATGAACTCAAACCTTATATTTAGGGTTTGATCCCACAAAACGGTTTTGTATGGTACACTACATACTTACTATGTAATTCTAAATTATAAGAATGAGAATAACAATTCAAATTTAGATAAGTATAATTTTGTAATCAATTTTTTTTTATTGATTTATACAATTGTTTTCATGATTGTTTACACTTTTTCAGTTAACATAAATCCTTTAAACCTTTATTTAAGGATGGTTTAAGTGTTTAAAAATTAAACATTGCAACGATTTATCAACGATTTATCAACGAATTAACAACGACTTTGCAATATAAGCAACAAATTAGCAACGATTTTGCAACATTAGCAACAAATTAGCTAGCAACGAATTAGCAAATACTATTTAAACCCCTAATATTACTAACCCTACAAATTCGTTGCAAATTTGTTGTTAAATCGTTGCAAATTCGTTGCTAATTTTCTAAAAATATAATAAAATAAAATTTTCAAATACAAGTAAAAGATACAAATACAAATACTAGCTTAGCGATATTCCTTGCAAATTCGTCGCTCTTTCACAAGGAAAACGATTCGTCGTTAATTCGTCACTAAATAGTTGATAAATCGTAGATAAGCTATGATTTTTAGCAACAAAATATTTCGTTTTCATTTCCTTGTTAAATTTCGTTGCTAAATGCCCAGTTTCTTGTAGTGTACTACTAAAGCATAAAATAAACAAGCTAAAGAAGATTTAAACAATAAGAGAAAACATTAGTTCATGGTTTGGCAATTGATAAGGCATCACTAATGATTGTTGATGAGATTATATTCTTAATGAAGTTCTATCTTAAGTTTAGGAACACTTAAACTATGCTAGTTCATTCTCATGCAACTAACTTCTTTACTGATCACCTAATTGAACAAACTCTCATTTGCAACTAGTTAGTGACTAACAAGCATTATAAACAAGTCCAAATAAATACTACGCACCCTAATAAACTATTCTCATAGTACAAGAATGAAAAGCTTATGATTAAGTTCTTTGAGGAATTTCATCGAATACCTTTCGGGCGTGAAATTCCCGAAGATTTAAATTAGTTTTCTCAAGCCTAATCTAGCATTAAGCACAACAAAATATTAAAGATCTAATGATATCTAACTCTAATCATGAATACCCAACACTAAATCCACCAAATCTATCATTCCATGAACCAACAAAGAGACTACTCACAAAGACCTAAAGACAAATCTAAAGTATTCATGAAGATCCTCGCAAAAGAAAGCATATAGTTTTTGCCTTCTAAAACACATATTTATACTAAATAAAACGAACCGGGTCAAACCTGGATTTAAACACTTGGAAACAAGGTTGTGTAATCAATCAACCACTCAGACTGGACCACTTAACTTAACAGGTTACGACCATGGTTGAGTAGAGTGGTCGAGTGACAACTCGCTGTGTCAAAAACACATAATAAACTACACAATGCACATTCATGCTCCCTTTGATCTCCAAATCTATTCTCCATAACTCCGATTCGACCTGTAATCGTCCTACATCCAAAATAACCTAAAAATATAAAGATATGTTATGCAAATACATGATAACTATCCTAGAACTCTAAACGCGACAAAGTGTGAAACTAAGCTAAAATTGACTAATAAACTAGTCAACGATGCAATTAGGACTTAAAAAGTGGTGTAAAATATGCTATAAAACTACTTAAATTCCACACTTATCATTAATCCTCCTAATATAGGTAGTTTAAAATCGCATGATCATCATGTACTAGTTAAAACACTTGTCTTTGGCCAAAGAAAAAACGTATAAGTACATGTACAACACAACGCAAATAGTTTAACCACAACAAGCTTAACCTAAAGAACTTGACGGAAAGAGCTATGAAGTTTGTTAAACCAAAACTTGAAGTTTTGAATGAAAATCAAAAGTTTGTGCAATATGATTTTGAAATTAAAGACAGAGAATTGAAAAGGGATTAAAGTGGTGAACTTATATTGAATTTATTAGGCCTTATGAAAACATCCAAATTACAAAGCAACCACTCAGACTGGACCACTCAACTTAACAGGCTACGAGCATGGTTGAGTAGAGTTGTCGAGTGACCGTTGTGTCAAACCAACCTAATAAAATCCAATGCACATTCATGCTCCCTCTGAGCTCCAAATGTATTATCCATAACTCTGATTCGACCCGAAACTGTCATACCTTGAAAAGAACCTAAAAATATAAAGATATGCTATGCAAATGCAAGATAACTATCCTAGGAGTCTAAATGCGACAAAGTATGAAACTGAGCTAAAATTGACTAATAAACTATTAAATGATGCAATTAGGACTTAAAAAGAAGTGTAAAATATGCTCTAAAACTACCTAAATTCCACACTTATCAACTCTCCCATGCTAGACCTTTGCTTGTCCTCAAGCAAACAAGACTAAAAACGCGAGAAATGCAATGGAGGCGGGATCTCAAAACCAAAAGAATGCATATGTCCTAAAGAATAATAAAATGTTGCAAAAGTCAAGCTCTAGTCTTTTGTACTTCTCCATAATCGTTGATACTTGAATCTTTTACTACAAACTATGCTTAATCATGTGCTACTCTCATTTCAATTAATCTTTTTACATTCATTACAAGTATAAGCGCAATCTCACAAATGAGTAAATGATTAAATCTAATTTTTTTGGTAAGAAAAGGTTAAAGATATGATTTCAAGTGTTTTTGATGGTTTAGTCTCAAAAATGTGAAATGCATGTGAAAATTCAAATGAAAGGATTAGTAGAGCTAGGAAGGGTTCAAAGATATACTTCCATTCTATGACACTACTCATTAACCAAATCCTATACTACCCTTATTGTTTTCTTTTGCTTAAACCACTTTGTTTTTTTCTTTTTCTTCTTAACCCAACCTTCTACTTTAACTTAACAACCTAGGAAATACTTTTGATCTTTTAACAATGGCTCTACCTTTCTTTTTTCACCTCATGACTGTCCTTTCTATATAATTTCTTTTTCTTTCTTTTGTGGTTTCTACTTTTCTTTACTTTTCTTTTCTTTTTCCAGCTTAGATCCAATATTTTCTTAAATTTAAATCCCTAAGGTGTTCTTTCTTTTTCTTCTACTTTCACCATCCCACAAACCCCACTTTCTAAACCTTGTGAACCAAATTCCAAACCAGGAGATCATTCCATCCTAAGCTAACCACCTAACGTACTAGTCTTAAAACGAGACTAATTCTATCAAAAGTTTCTCTTTGTCGCTCCAGTACTTACAAGATTTTGCCAATGAATGCATATAAAAGAAGACCTCGCTCAACAAAAACATGGCGGTTTCAAAGAAAGGGTAGGTTAAAGGCGGGGAAACATCTTTAAAGTGAAGAAGACCATTCGGATTAACACAAGGATGGTAAAAGAGGATAAGAAAATCCGAATGCATGTTAAGACCATAAATAAGAATCAAAATGATAGGATTGATTTTCAAATCAAGAAAACAACACATAGAAGCACAAGTCAAGTACCCAAGAGATCAAATCATGGATTTTTTCGTTTTTTCAAAATGGCTTATGCAACATATTACTATTATTTGTTAGCTAACCATTGTTCTTTACAAGACATTATAATCATTGACCGCTTTTAAAAATGGAAATGCATCATATATGCAACCTAATCTTAAACCCTTTGCTGCCACTGGTTCGGACGGTTCGAATACTTCGAACTGCTTGCTTCCAAGACCATATATACGACCTCTGTATGGTTTCACCCACTGCCAATAAGAGTTATAAATTAGTATGTGGTATAAAGTATTTTATTGAAGTGTTAAGTAATTACACTTATCTCCAAATATCTCTTGTTAAAAAGCTTTGGTGAAGGTGTGGTCTCAATATCTTGGGTCACCTGGGAAACAAGTGCCTTTACCTCCAAGACTATAGCTTCTGCCCGGCGGTCGACGAAGCTACTATCTCTACGGGTGTGAGTCTTAAACACGATCTCCGTAAAGATTAGTTCAACACCATCAGCCTTTTGCCTCTGCAAAACAGATCCAAGAAACTCAAATGTTAACCAAGAAAACCTAATCAAACCTTACCTAAGCATAAATTTGACAAGAACTAAATCTAAGCAAAGCATAAACAAAGTTGCAACAATAACAAATACCAAAACAACAACAAATACCAAAGCAGCAGCAACCAAACATAACTTGATTGAACCTAAAGATAAACAAACCAAAACAACATGAAGAAAGTACGTGTTACCAAGTTATAGTCGATCTTGGCAAAACCCACAGGTCCAACACAATGTTTGTGTGCAACCAGACCATCAGGATCAAACATTTTGTTTTTGGAGTTTGTCTTCGACTTATTCTGACAAGGCTATGTAACCCATAGCTAGATTACAAACGATCTTCGTAGCTAGATTGGATCCAAGCCTGTTCCCAACGGAGTGACATGGTACAATGTGAAGGTACAAAGATATTGTCAAGATGGAAAGAAGACATTTTACATATTTAATGGCGATCACGATATGGAAGGTCATGATGAATATAAAAAAGAGGTTTTAGTTATATTGAGGCTCGCCTAAAACAAGATTGAAGAACCCTAGTACTGCATATGAGAGTTCTTCAATACACTCTACTTTCCTAAACAAGAAAGTAAGCTTAGAGAAACATAACGTTAATGGTCTTGTTAGAGAAATCATAGGTGTAAATTTCAGTGTACTTAGAATTTGGTAAAACCAATCAAGAAGTTATAAACTTTGTGATTTTATTTTTGAATAATTTTTCTTAGAGCCGAGTTTGGACTATTTCTGTCTTGAGTTTGTCTGCCTTCTCAACTGGTATCATAGCGGTTACTTTTATCAAGTAGAATTAATAACATGCACAAGGAGATGCGAGAGATTAGAGCGACAATGCAGGGGATTCCCGAGACAACCAAGGAGAATCGATTCAAGACAATAACATTGTTCTGGAAACGAAATCGCAAGATCAAAATGTAAGAAATTATCCTTAATGTTTTTATCATAATAAACATGAGCTATATCAGTTTCTATCGATTAACCTAAGACGGAAGCGTATCTGATGAATTCATTGATCAAGATCTAAAGGTTGGTTATGACTAATCATCAAACATTCACATAAACTCGACTCTTTACTAATTATTGATGGACCTGTTGATCAATAGTAAAAATTAATATCAAGATTCAATGAAAACTTAGACACTAAAAAATCAAACTAGATTTTTTAATAGATTATCGATTTAAAAATTAGAACACAAAAAAACTCATAGATTCATAAGAAAAAACGAAAAAATATTATACTTACAATATATATTAAGACATGTTGATCAACTGAAACAATCCAAAATTTAAGATCGATTCACGTCTTTGTTTTCACAAATCCAACCTGCAATAAAACTAAACACCATTAATATTTCAATAAAACTTTCATGTCATAATTAAATGTAATATCAATCAAAAAAATATAGGGTTAATTATGATGTGAAAGTGAAGATAAAACAATGTATTTATATAAAATTAAGAGGCTGTGTAAAATTTGAGTTTCCTTTTTTTTTACGATATCTACTAAATATAAAGGAAAATTTATATATTATAATTAGAAAATTTACATTTCTTTTATTTCCAAATTATTTTTTCATTTAAAATCTATACTATATAAAACTAATATTTAAAACTAACTTTTCTTATTTGTCTACTACGTAATATTTTAGGAAGTTTCTATTTATCTTATTTCCATATTATTTTCTTCAACTAACTTTTTTAATTTGTCTACAACCTAATATTTTAGAAAACTTACATTTATCTATTACAAAATTTTAGAAAATTTACATTTTTCATAAGCTTTCATTATACGTAATATTTTTGAAAATTACATTTCTCTTATTTTACATTTATCTACTACGTAATATTTTAGAAAATTTATATTTTTCTTAAGCTTACAATATACGTAATATTTTTGAAAATTATATTTTTCTTATTTTACATTTCTCTACTATGTAATATTTTAGAAAATTTCCATTTCTTCTATTTCTAAATTATTTTCTTCATTTAAAATGTTAATTAGTGAAGTGGCTAATCGTGATTGGTCGTCTAAAATCCTATGTGGACGGCCTTAGAAGCACGTAATATTTTAGGAAGTACGTAATATTTTAGGAAGCTTACATTTCTCTATTACATACTAATATTTTAGAAAATTTACATTTTTCTTAAGCTTACATTATACGTAATATTTTTGAAAATTATATTTCTCTTATTTTACATTTATTTACAACGTAATATTTTAGAAAATTTATATTTTTCTTAAGCTTACAATATACGTAATATTTTTGAAAATTACATTTTTCTTATTTTACATTTCTCTACTATGTAATATTTTAGAAAATTTACATTTCTTCTATTTCCAAATTATTTTCTTCATTTAAAATGTTAATTAGTGAAGTGGCTAATCGTGATTGGTCGTCTAAAATCCTATGTGGACGGCCTTAGAAGCACGTAATATTTTAGGAAATACTTAATATTTTAGGAAGTACGTAATATTTTAGGAAGCTTACATTACTCTATTACATACCAATATTTTAGAAAATTTACATTTTTCTTAAGCTTACATTATACGTAATATTTTTGAAAATTACATTTCTCTTATTTTACATTTCTCTACTACGTAATATTTTAGAAAATTTATATTTTTCTTAAGCTTACAATATACGTTATATTTTTGAAAATTACATTTTTCTTATTTTACATTTCTCTACTATGTAATATTTTAGAAAATTTACATTTCTTCTATTTCCAAATTATTTTCTTCATTTAAAATGTTAATTAGTGAAGTGGCTAATCGTGATTGGTCGTCTAAAATCCTATGTGGACGGCCTTAGAGGCACATAATATTTTAGGAAGCTTACATTTCTCTATTACATACTAATATTTTAGAAAAATTACATTTTTCTTAAGCTTACATTATACGTAATATCTTTGAAAATTATATTTATCTTATTTTACATTTATTTACTACGTAATATTTTAGAACATTTATATTTTTCTTAAGCTTACATTTTACGTAATATTTTTGGAAATTACATTTTTTCGTATTTTACATTTCTCTACTACATAATATTTTAGAAAATTTACATTTCTTTTATTTCCAAATTATTTTCTTCGTTTAAAATGTTATTTAGTGAGGTGGTTAATCGTGATTGGTTGTTTAAAATCCTAGATGGACACCCTTAGCATCAAATAACTTCAACTTTTATTAGTAATAGATTAGGATAGTGCGACTTATCAAAGGAACTTAAGGTTGTACATAGAACTCATGTTCATGCTGGGAAGCAGCTAGTTCACCCTTCGAGACAATATATTTTTACCACGACAACTAACTAGAGTTTCAAGTCGGCTATATCCTTATCAACCTTGTATCTTTGTCAAACTTATCAACCTTGTACCTTACCCTAAAGTACATCCTTCGCCCAAAGTGCATTCTTCGCCCAAAGTGCATTCTTCGCCCAAAGTGCATCCTTGCAGTGGAGAGCTCGTGCTTCAAATCAACAACCAGATTGAGCATAGAAGCCAACTCTTCCACCACGGCTTAGTTTGATTTTTATGGGACTTGGAAGAAGAATATATCTTACGAACTCATCCGGCAACTAAGGAACACGCCCTCAACAAGTTTTTCCGACCACACCTTTCAAAGAGTATTTGAGAGAGTTTTGGAAAAGACGAAAAGAATATTAAAAGAAATGAGAGCACAAACTTCCTTCTTATAGTCCTCAAGGTGAAACTTGACCTTTACGTATGACTACCACATGACACTTACAAAATAACTTCTCTCGGAGCGGCAATCACCCATTTATCAAATCTGATTCGTCTACTTACATCAACCAATGAACTAGGAGGACACAATTTGCTTCTGCGGAATTATTATTGCAAAAAAACTAATATAAGTTTTATTTTCCTACTAACTGACATAAACTTTCATGATCACTCTGACAAGGTGATCATATTCTTATTTCTAACCAGATAAGTTCTTTCTCTACTTTAGCCGGATCATCTAACAATGGTTCTCGGCAATCCTCTGTTTCATCCCCATTTATTTGAACATTTGTCGACTGGAATTCATCCCTTGCGCTCGAACATTTTTCTTAGATGCTTAGCATCCTTTCCGTTTATTGTAAACTCCATAAAGTCTTTCATCATATTCATTTGTCTCTCAGTTGTTGCAGCAGACTCTGCTAGCATCTTCTTCATCTAAAAGAAAAGAAAAAACAAATTATTTTTACAAAAATGATTGAGGTAACATTTGGGTAATTAACAAGTGTTCCAACTTCCAAAGAAAGTAATTATTATAGTATATAGTTTTTAAACGTCCGGTTCACCTGTATCTTACGATGCATCTGATCTGTAAATGGATTTCCACCAGTTTCCTTTTCAACAACTTCAATATATTTGAGAAGCTCATGGACTTGCTCTGTCTTCTTGCTTTCATTCGTAGTCACGTTATTAAACACAACTCTTCTGCCCCCACATAGTTTAATCGAGTTAATAATATATATAAAGGAGTGGCATAAAAAAGGACGCCTTTGTTACAAAGTTTAAAGCACTTATACCTTCAGAAATTCAGGGCAACCTCTGGACAAATAATCCTCCAGTGTCTTATTTTGGTTTTCCAACATATCACCGCAACTAAACACAATTATTACATAGTCAAGGATTTTACTTCCAAAAAGAAGTTGTAATGTACAAAATGTGGGTTCTTCTTCTTTTGAAATTCGGCCTGCCAGTGACATGACAGAACTAACACAAGAGCATGTAGCCCTTCTTCAACAAGAACAAGACAATTGACGATTTCTCTACCAATAAATGCATTAGACACAACCAAATCAAACAACCATATTTTGATGAACTTATAAGTTCAAAAAAGAAAATACAAATACAAGTATAACTAGGAGCGGGCCCCGCGCTATACGCGGGGCAAAATTTTACTATCTTAATAATATAATTAGACTCATATATAATAAAAAATTATTTCATGTTTT
>OVAT01000077.1:0-16461 GCA_900406305.1 Cochlearia officinalis
TATAAATATCTAACTATATAATATAATATAAGTTCATCTTTATCCATATAAATATCCAATTCGTTGCTAAATCGTCGCTAATTTTAAACATTTAGGGTTTAGAACCCTAAAACCGGTTTTATTGATTTTTACCACTTTTTCGCAAAAACGAGTTTATAACATTGACCATAAGATCTCACAAACTCAATATATGACAAAAACGTATAAACTAGTTTATTATAAAGTTTATAGTATAACCTCTTATAAGTTATGGTTTACTTCCTTAAATGTGTTAAGTATAATTTAGTAATCGATAATTTTTATTACTTTATAAAAATATATTAATGGGTCTGTACACTTTCATAGTCAACCAAAACTCCTATAAGTCTATATTTTAAGGGGTGTTTTAGGGGTTTAAAGTTTGACTGTTTGCAACGAATTTGCAAGGAATCTGGGGTTGCAATGAAATAGCGACGATCGTTCCAAATTAGCGACGACTTAGCAACGACATTCCATTATATTTAGTAACGATTTAGCAACGATCATGTGAACCCCTAAATCTGTAACACTTCGAAAATATTATGTTTTATATATCGTTGCTAATTCGTCTCTAATTTAGTGACTTTTGTTGCAAAATCCTTGTTATTTCGTTGCAAATCTAATTATTATTTTTAAAAAAATATTTTATTTAAATATTACAAATAACACACACAAATAAAATTATTACAAATAAGACACACAAATATTACAAATAACACACAAAGAAAATTATTCATTAGTATTATCGGAATCAACAAAGTTTAACTTCGCTACTTTCATCGAATTCATCTGCACCTCCGTCGTCTTCATCATCCACAATATCTTCAAAAACTTGATTATCGGGGTCGACACAGAATACATCTTTTGTCGATTGATTTATTGGAATAATTGTCCAACCAATGACATCTTGTTGCATAGGAACTTCATCATTACCCATAATTAAACTTCTTGGAACTATTCGGACTACTGCACTCCATGCTATACCGCTAGTCTTAACTCAAGGATAACGAATGAAAGTAACTTGCTCAACTTTCAATCCAAGGATAAAAGTTTCAAACTTCCGATAACTTCGTGACTAGTTGTTGTCGATCACACCAAATTTGTTGTACCGAACACCACGACCGAGTGTTGGATCAAACCAATCACATTTGAAGAGGTTTTTTCGTAAATTGACTAATCCCGGATACTACACTTCAATAATATCCGTTAGAAGACCATAAAAAACCGAATCACCCGATACAGTTACCCCATAATTTGCAGTTTCTCGACGTTGACCATGACTTAAGGTGTGGAACACGTAAGCACGAGTGAAATACACATGAGAAGTTGTAATCTTTCCAAACCGGATACGTTGTGTCACCATATGCGATCTACGTTTTCAACCAAGCGGCAAAATCCCGTTCTTTAAGAGCGGTAACTTCGTCTTTTAAAAGTCCTCGATGAACCTCATCCACTTGCTCCTCAAAAATTCTAAAACAATGGAAACTGCATCAAAATTAAATATTTATTTTGTTTATGCATGATGAGTGTGCGAATGAATAGTTGCATATACCTTTCAAAAGGTCGGACATATTCACAATTAACGATGATGTAAGTATGTGCGCTTTGCCGATGTTGATCACTTTCCCACCAAACTTCTTTTATTTTTCCGCCAGCTCTTCTGATTGGAGAAAAGATATTAGGTACCCCTTCCGTTCCATACATTGCGCCAACACCTCCATAATCGTAGCGTCGTTTTGTTGTTCTACGTGTTCTTACGTTGGAACCGAAATAATATGAGGCGATAGATCCTTCAACCCTTGCAAGGTTTTTTTCCTTTCCTTTCAAATGTCCCATAAATCGTCCAAAAGGATACATCTAGCGAAACTGCACATGCCCTCCTTATTTTGCCTCCTGAGGAAGATGTATTGGAAGGTGTTCCATAACATCGAAAAAGGATGGAGGGAAAATCATCTCCAAGTTGCACAACACAATCGGGATACTGTCACGTAACTATTCAATGACCTCTTCTGTAAGCGTACGGGTGCATAGATCTCGGAAAAATGCACCGATCTCTGGAAAATTTTAAACATTATTTAATTATATACTTAATTATTAGCTTAATTAATCAAAATTAATATATATACATTTTAGGGTTCAATGATACATGTCATTGTTGTGTGTGCGGGTTCGGGTAAAAGCTCATTGAAAGCAAAAGGTAAAAGTCTTTGCCTAAACACATGACAGTCGTGACTTTTCATACCTGAAAACTTTTGACCATTCTCAACGCATGCATATAACTTTGAAACATATCCGTCGGGAAACTTGACATCTGAAGCGACCAAGTTGAATAACACGTTTTTCGCTTCAGGTTTCAATCTGTAGATTGGGGTTGGAACCTTACCATCGTTTGTGATATGCAACTCACTTTTAAAACATATTTATGGCAAATCCAGTTTAGTCTTCAAATTGTCTTTAGTTCTCCCTTGTACATTCAACAATGTGTTTATAATGTTATCAAAGAAATTTTTTTCAATGTGCATAACGTGGAGGTTATGTCTCAACAAGTGATCTTTCCTGTACGGGAGTTCCCAAAAACTGCTTTTCTTGTGCCAGTTATGGCTTTCTCCGTATCCATCAGGTAAATTGGAAACATGCCAATTACCACCTCGTCTACATGTTTTTTGCGCACCGTAATTATCCAACTCCTCCAATAAATCTGCCCCTGACAGATAAAGTAGGGGTGAATGTTTAACGACCCGATTCTTCTTAAACAACCTTATGTTCTTTCGGTAAGGATGATTGATTGGAAGGAAACGTCGGTGACAATCAAACAAACTTGTTTTCGTTCCATGTGGGAGTTGAAATGCATTAGTCCGATGACGACAATACGGACAAGACAATCGTCCGTGCGTAGTCCAACCTGATAACATGCCATAAGCAGGAAAGTCACTAATAGTCCACATGAGCACGCACGCATCGTAAAATTTCTCTTGCGTGAGATATCATACGTACGAACCCCAGTGGACCATAGCTCTTTTAACTCATGTATCAAAGGTTGCAGAAAAACATTAAGAGCTCTCTTGAGGTGATTCAGACCTGGTACTAAAATGCTTAAGAAAAAAAATTCTCTTTGCATGCATATATTGGGAGGAGATTTATACGGAGTTAATATAATTGGCCACAAAGAGTATTATCTACAAGGCATACGAAATTGAATAGATCTGTCAGTGCATAAACCAAGGTATACATTATGAACCTCTCTACCGAAATCAGAGCATACTGTGTTAAAGTGCTTCCAAGCCTCTGCATCTGACGAATTAGTGAATTCCCCATCTTCAACTGAGTGTTCTGCATGCCATCTCATCAAATCAGATGTCCTCTCTGATTGATACAAACTTTTGAGTCTGTCTGTGATGGGTAAGTACCACATCCGTTGATACGGGACTTTACTCCCCTTCCCTTGGACTTTATATCTCGGTTGATGACAAAAACAACATTCAAACAGCTTATCATCATCTTTCAAATAAATCATACTATTGTTAACACAAACATCAATCATTTCAGAAGGAATTTCAAGACTAAAAACCAACTTTTGTATTTCGTAATACGACTCAGCAACTACATTATCCTCATGCAAATACTCTTTTAGTAACTCCGCGCAGGAGTCCATACAAACCTCACTCAAATTATTATCAGATTTTATATTCATCATTCTATATGCTAATGATAGTTTTGACATTATCATTCTCAAATTATTATCAGATTTTATATTCATCATTGAATTTCCTTCTTCAAAAGATCCATCTTTTCATTGAGTTTGTTGTTCGGTGACTTAACTGATTTGAGAAGACTCTTTTTCAATTCGATCTTTGAAGAAGTTTCAAAAATCATGGTGTTGAAATATGGCAAGCTCGTCCATCTTCTCCATCGAGCTTGCTTTGACACTTTCGAGTAACGAACACAGAGCCGACTTCAACACGGATATATACTCCACACCCATGACTTCTCCAAGTAATTCTCCTCTTTCGTTAATAGCGAATTGAATATCGAACTTTAACGTCCTAAGAGTATGGTTACAGCTAATGGAAAGTGTCTGCATCTAATTAAACTAGTTCCTAATCTGAAAATTAAGCTCCCAAGCTTTCTGATCTGAACCATCTCTAGCAGATTATGTCTCAGAGACGTCGCGTTCCACTGCAAGTATGTCTCGCGCGTTAAAGCGTGTTAAAGTTCTGATTCACAACTTTTTTTCAGCTCCTTGTTCTCCTCACAAGTAAGCTATGTCTCTGCTTCTTTGGCTTTGGTTCCATTGCTTTCTCCTCTACAAGATTCTCGAACCCGCGAGTCTTATCAGCAAGTTCAACAACCATTGTGTGCATCTTGCTCGAGAATGGATTTAAATCTCTCACAAGACAATCGAAGGACCATTCTTCAGTGACTCGACCTTACACTCCAATTCGCTATAAACCTTCTCCGAGGCAGAGATTGATTCAGAGAAATTGGCTTCCTCGGCTTCAAATTTGCTCAATAAATCATAATCAATCTCCTTAACAGAATAATCCTCGCCGCGGATGAAGTGTGGATAGCTTTTCCCCGCGAAAGAACTCATGGAGTTAGCTTCGTGAACAGCGGCGAGTCTTGAGGAGGCGTCTCGGCATAGACGAGCGTACTTGGCAAGCTAGTGAGCAATGTCGAGAACGGTAGGCCAATTGGGAGGTGTGTTCGCTACGCGGAGAATATTTCAATGATCTAATGAAGAAGACGACTACCTAGTCTATAAGGGAGTCAGTGATCTTTGAACAAGTTTTCGGAAACTTATGAAACATCTAACAACGCGGTTTCTATGTCTCTAAACCAAGTTTTAAGCAAGATGAGTGCTTATAAGTGCCTCAATGATCATTGTACAAGTTTCATGAACTTATGAAACATCTAACAACGCGCTTTCTACGACTCTAAAACAAGTTTTAAGAAAGTTGAATTCTTATTAGTGCCTTAATGATCTTTCTAGAAGTTTTAACATCTAACAACGGGTTTGCTATGAGCTTATGACTCTAAGCCATGTTTTAACAAATGCCTCAATGATATTTCTAGAACTCATATTTTAAGAAAGATTAGTGCTTATAATTGCCTCAATGATCTTTTACAAGTTTCAAGAACTTTTGAAACAAATCACAACGCGTTTTCTACGAATCTAATGCACGTTTTAAGAAATATAAGTTCTTATGAGTGCCTCAATAATATTTGTACAAGTTTCACGACTTTATGAAACATCTAACAACTCGTTTTCGATGTGTTTAAACCAAGTTTTAAACAAGATGAGTTCTTATAACTTCCTCAATGATCTTTGTACATATTTCAAGAACTTAGAAAACATCTAACAACGCGTTTTCTACGACTCTTAACCAAGTTTTAAGTAAGATTAGTGCTTATAAGTACTTAAATGATCTTTCTTTGTACAAGTTTCATGAACTTTAGAAACATCTAACTGACAATTTGTTTTCTACGACTCTAAACTAAGTTTTAAGAAAGATGAGTGCTTATAAGTGCCTCATTGATCCTTATACACGTTTCACGAACTTATGATACATCTAACAACTTCGCTTTCCACGATTCTAAACCAAATTTTAAGTAAGATGCGTTCTTATTAGTGCCTTAATGATCTTTATACAAGTTTCAAGAACTTACGAAACATCTAACAACCCGTTTTCTACGACTCTAAACAAATTTTTAAGCAAGACTAGTGATTATAACTGCCTCTAACAATGTCTTTTATACGAATCTAAACCAAGTTATAAGCAAGATTAGTGCTTATAAATGCCTCAATGATCTTTGTACAAGTTCACAAACATATGAAACATCTAACATTCCATTTTCTACGACTCTAAACCAAGTTTTAAGCAAGATGAGTGCTTATAAGTGCCTATATGATTTTTGAACAAATTTTACGAACTTACGAGAGATCTAAAAACGTGTTTTCTACGACTTTAAACCAATTATTTAGCAACATGAGTGCTTATAATTGTTTCAATGATCTTTGAGCAAGTTTCGCGAATGTATGAAACATCTAACAACGCGTTTTCTATGACTCTAAACCAATTAAGCAAGATTCGTGCTTATAATTGCATCAATGATCTTTGTACAAGTTTCATGAACCATTGTGGAGATTCTCAAGAAGTCCTAGGTGTAATTTTTATTATTTTGCACTAACGAATAATATTATTTCTATGTAAGTCGCTCCGAGAAAGAGGAACCACACTTTCAGAATCGGTTCTAATGAGGTCTTTCACACATCTTCATCATCGCAACCTCATCCTTCTCTTCCGGAACAGACCGAGGAGAATAATCGATTGAGACTATAACTCAAAGAGACAAACACCCGCTTCAAGACTATGAAGGATCAATTCTCGATAATCGCGATGTTTTAATCAAGAAGAGTGCTTATTAGTGCGGCAATGATCTTTTTACTAGTTTCACAAACTTATGGAACATCTAACAATGTGTTTTCTACGACGCTAAACCAACTATTAAGAAAGATGAGTGCTTATAAGGGCATCTTTGAACAAGTTACACGAGCTTATGAAAAATTTAACAACGCCTTTTTGACGACTCTAAACCAAGTTTTAAGCAAGATTAGTTCTTACAAATGCCTCAATGATCTTTGTACAAGTTTCAAGACCTTATAAAACATCTAATAACGTGTTTTCTACGACTATAACCCACTTTTGAACCAAGATGAGTGCTTATAAGTTCCTCAATGATCTGTGTAGAAGTTTCAAAAAATTATGAAGCATCTAAGAACTCGATTTCTATGAATCTAAACCAATTTTGAAGAAATATTAGTGCTTATAAGATCCTCAATGAACTTTTTACAAGTTTCAAGAATTTATGAAATAATTAACAATGCTTTTTCTACTTGTCTAAACCAAGTTTTAAGAAATATTAATGCCTATAAATTCCTCAATGATCTTAGTACAAGTTTCACGAACTTATGAACATATAACAACGCGTTTTATACGAATCGAAACCATGTTTCAAGCAAGATAAGTGCTTATAAGTGCTTCAATGATCTTTGTACAAATTTCATGAACTTATAAAACATCTAACAACGAGTTTCTACGAATCTAAAAAAGTTTTGAGCAATATCAGTTCTTATTAGTGCCTCAATGATCTTTGTACAAGTTTCAAAAACTTATGAAACATCTAACAATGTATTTTCTACGACTATAATGCAAGTGTTAAATAAGATGAGTTCTTAATAGTGTCTCAACGATATTTGTACGAGATTCACGAACTTATAATACATCTAACTACGCGTTTTCGACGACTCTAAACAAAATTTGAAGTAAGTGCCTCCATGATCTTTGTACAAGTTTCACGAACTTATCAAACATATAACAATGCGTTTTCTACGAATCTAAACCAAGTTTTAAGCAAATTCAGTGCTTATAAGTGCCTTAATAATCTTTTTACAAGTTTCAAGAACTTATGAAACATCTAACAATGCGTTTTCTACGACTATAACCCACTTTTGAAAAAGATGAGTGCTTATAAGTTCCTCAATGATTTGTGTACAAGTTTCCAAAACTTATGAAACATCTAACACCTCGTTTTCTAGGAGTCTTAACCAAGATTGAAGAAATATGAGTACTTCTAAGATCCTCCATGAACTTTGTACAAGTTTCAAGAACTTATGAAACACCTAACAACAAGTTTTCTACGTTTCTAAACCAATTTTTAAGACATATTAATGCTTATAAATGCATCAATGATCTTTGTAAAAATTTCACGAACTTATGAAATATCTAACAACACATTTTCTACAAATCTAAACCAAAATTTAAGAAACATGAGTTCTTATTAGTACCTCAATGATCTTTGTGCAAGTTCCAAAAACTTCAGAAACATCTAACAAAGCGCCTTCAATGAATCTAAACCAAGTCTTAAGAAAGACAAGTTCTTATTTGTGTCCCAATGATCATTATACTTTTTTCACGAACTTATAAACATCTAAAAACACATTTTCTACTACTCTTAACCAATTTTGAAGCAAGATGAATGATTATAAGTGCTTCAATTATCTTTGTACAAGTTTCAAGAACTTATGAAACATATAACAACGCATTTTCTACGACTCTAAACCAAGTTTCAAGCAGGAGGAGTGCTTACAAGTGTGTGAATGATCTTTGTATAAGTTTCAAAAACTTATGAAACATTTAACAAAGCGTTTTCTAGGACTCTAAACCAAGTTTTAAGCAAGATTAGTGCGTATAAGTGCTTCAATGATCTTTGTACAAGTTTCACGAACTTATGAAAAATCTAACAACACGTTTTCTGTGATTCTAAACAAAGTTTTAAGTGAGATTAGTGCTTATAAGTGTCTCAATTATCTTTCTAAAAATTTTACGAACTTATGAAACATCTAACAACACGTTGTATACGATGAGTTCTTATTAGTGTCTCAATGATCTTTGTGCAAGTTTAAAAAACTTATGAAATATCTAACAACAAGTTTTCTATGACTCTAACATAAGTTTTAAGTAAGATTAGTTCTTATTAGTGTCTCAATTATCTTTTTACTAGTTTCACAAACTAATAAAACATCTAAAAATACATTTTCTACGACTCAAAACCAAATTTGAAGAAGGATGAGTGTTTATAAGAACCTTAATTATCTTTGTACAAGTTTCACGTACTTATGAAACATCTAACAACGCGTTTTCTATAACTCTAAACCATGTTGCAAGCAAAATGAGTGTTTATAAGTATGTCGATTATCTTTGAACAAGTTTTACAAACTTATGTAACAAATGTTTTAAGCAAGATGACGGCTTATTAGTGCCTCAATGAACTTTGTAAACGTTTCACGAACTTATGAAACATATAACAATGTGTTTTATACGACTCTAAACCAAGTTTTAGGCAAGATTAGTGCTTATAAAGGCCTCAATGAACTTTGTAAACGTTTCACAAACTTATGAAACATATAACAATGTGTTTTATACGACTCTAAACCAAGTTTTAGGCAAGATTAGTGCTTATAAAGGCCTCAATGAACTTTGTAAACGTTTCACAAACTTATGAAACATATAACAATGTGTTTTATACGACTCTAAACCAAGTTTTAGGCAAGATTAGTGCTTATAAAGGCCTCAATGAACTTTGTAAACGTTTCACAAACTTATGAAACATATAACAATGTGTTTTATACGACTCTAAACCAAGTTTTAGGCAAGATTAGTGCTTATAAAGGCCTCAATGAACTTTGTAAACGTTTCACAAACTTATGAAACATATAACAATGTGTTTTATACGACTCTAAACCAAGTTTTAGGCAAGATTAGTGCTTATAAAGGCCTCAATGAACTTTGTAAACGTTTCACAAACTTATGAAACATATAACAATGTGTTTTATACGACTCTAAACCAAGTTTTAGGCAAGATTAGTGCTTATAAAGGCCTCAATGAACTTTGTAAACGTTTCACAAACTTATGAAACATATAACAATGTGTTTTATACGACTCTAAACCAAGTTTTAGGCAAGATTAGTGCTTATAAAGGCCTCAATTATCTTTTTAAAAGTTTTACGAACTTATGAAACATCTACCAACACGTTTTGCACAACCTAAACCAGGTTTTAAACATAAAGAGTACTTATAATTGCCTCAATGATTTTTGTACAAGTTTCACGAACTTATGAAACATCTAAAAACGTGTTTTCTACAGATTTAAACCAAGTTTTAGGCAAGATGAGTTTTTACTAGTTCCTCAATGATCTTTGTACAAGTTTCGAAAACTTATGAAACGTCTAACAACGAATTTTCTACGACTCTAACGCAAGTTTTAAGCAAGATGACTGCTTATAAATGTCTCAATGATTTTTTTACAAGTTTCACAAACTTAAAAAACGTCTAACAACATGTTTTATACGATTATAAACAAGATTTTAAACAAGATGAAGGCTTATTAGTGCATCAAATGATCTTTGTACAAGTTTCACGAATTTAGGAAGCATCTAACAATGTGTTTTCTACGACTCAATGATTTTTGAACAAGTTTCATTAACTTATGAATCATCTAACAACGAGTTCGCTACGACTATAAACCAAGTTTTAAGCAAGATGAGTGCTTATAATTGCCTCAATAATCTTTTATCAATTTTCACAAACTTCTGCAACATCTAACAACGCGTTTTCTACGACTCTGAACTAAGTTTTAAGCAAGATGAGTGCTCATAAGTGTCTCAATGATCTTTTACACAATTCACTAACTTTTGAAACATCTAACAACGGGTTTATACGATTATAAACATGGTCTTAAGCAAGATGAGTTCTTATTAGTGCATCAATGATCTTTGTAAAAATTTCACGAACGTATGACACATCTAACAAAGCGTTTTCTATGACTCTAAACAAAGTTTTAAGAACTTATTAAACATCTAACAATGGGCTTCCTACGAATCTAATGCAAGTTTTAAGCAAGATGAGATCTTATTAGTGTTGCAAGGATCTTTATACAAATTTCACTAACTTATAAAATAACTAACAACGCGTTTACTACTTATGTAAACCAAGTTTTAATTAAATTGAGTTCTTATAAGTGTGTTAATGATTTTTTACAAGTTTCAAAAACTTTTGAAATATCTAACAAAGTGTTTTCTACGACTCTAAACCAAGTTATAAGCAAGATTAGTGCTTATAAGTGCCTCAATTATCTTTGTAAAAATTTCACGAACTTATGAAACATCTAACAACGCGTTTTCTATGAATATAAACAAAGTTTTAAGAAAGATGAGTTCTTATTAGTCCCTCAATGATTTTTGTGAAGATTTCAAAAACATATGAAATATCTAACAACATGTTTTCTACGACTATAATGCAAGTTTTCAGCTAGATGAGTTCTTATTACTGTCTAAATTATCTTTGTTCAAGTTTCACGTACTTACGAAACATCTAACAACACGTTTAATACGATTATAAACCAAGTTTCATGAAAAATGAATGCTTATTAGTCCGTCAATATATCTTTGAACTAGTTTTACAAACTTATGTAGCATAAAACAATGCATTTTCTAGTACTCTAAATAAAATCTGAAGCAAGATGACGGCTTATTAGTGTCTCTATAAACTTTGTAAAAGTTTCACCAACTTATGAAACATCTAACAATGCGTTTTTACGACTCTAAACCAAGTTTTAAACAAGATTAGTGCTTATAAGTGCTTCAATTATCTTTGTAAAAGTTTCACGAACTTTTGAAACATCTAACACCATGTTTTCCACAATTTAAACCAAGTTAAAAAAATGCTTATACGTGCCTCAATGATCTATCTTCAAGTTTCACAAAATTATGAAACATCTAACAACGAGTTTTCGACGGATCTGAACCAAGTTTTAAGAAAGATGAGTTCTTACTAGTGTCTCAATGATCTTTGTACAAGTTTCAAAAACTTATGAAACATCTAACAACGGGTTTTCTACGACTCTAATGCAAGTTTTAAGCAAGTTGAGTTCTTATTAGTGTTTCAATGATCTTTGTACAAGTTTCACGAACTTATAAGGCATCTAACAACGCGTTTTCTTTCACTCTAAACCAAGTTTGAAGCAAGATGGGTGCTTATAAGTTCCTCAATGATCTCTGTAAAAGTTTCATGAAGTTATGAAAAATCTAACAACGCCTTTTTACAACTCGAAACCAAGTTTTAAGCAAGATTAATGTTTACAAGTCTCAATGATCTTTGAATAAGTTTCACGAACTTATGAAACATCTACGAACGCGTTTTCTACGACTCAAAACCAAGTTTAGAGCAAGATGAGTTCTTATAAGTTCATCAATGAACTTTTTACAAGTTTTAAAACTTATGACACATCTAACAACGGCTTTTCAAAAAATCTAAACCAATTTTTAAGCAAGATGACTGCTTATAAGTGTCTCAATGGTCATTGTACAAATTTCACAAACTTATGAAACATCTAACAACATGTTTTATAAAATTATAAACCACGTTTTAAGAAAAATGAGTTGTTAATTGTGCTTCAATGATCTTTGTACGCGTTTTTACGATTCTAAACCATGTCTTAAGCAAGATTAGTGCTTACAAGTGCCTCAATGATCTTTGTACAAGTTTCAAGAACTTATGAAACATTTAATAACGCGTTTTCTATGACTCTTAACCAAGTTTTAAGTAAGATTAGTGCTTCTAAGTGCCTCAATTATCTTTGTAATACTTTCAGGAACTTATAAAACATCTAAGAACGAGTTTTCTACGAATCTAAAATAAGTTTTAAGAAAGATGAGTTCTTATTAGTGCCTCAATGATTTTTGTTCAAGTTTCAAAAACTGATGAAACATCTAACATAGGGTATTCTGCGACTCTAATACAATTTTTAAGCAAGATGGGTTCTTTTTAGTGTCTCGATGATCTTTGTACAAGGTTCACGAACTTATAAAACATCTAACAACACATTTTCTAAGACTCTAAACAAAGTTTAAAGGAAGATGAGTGCTTATAAGTGGCTCATCGTTCTTTGTACAAGTTTCATGAACTTATGAAACGCCTAGAAACACGTTTTATACGACTCTAAACGAAGTTTTAAGAAATATGAGTGCTTATAAGTGCCTCAATTATCTTTGTACAAATTTTAAGAACTTATGAAACATTTAGAAGCGGTTTCCTACGACTCTAATATACAAGTTTTAAACAATATGAGTTCTTATTAGTGATCAATGATATTTGTACAAGTTTCAAGAACTTATAAAACAACTAATAACATGTTTTAAGCAAGATGCGTTCTTATAAGTGCGTCAAAGATCTATGTACAAGTTTCACAAACTTATGAAACATCTATGAAAAGTTATGAAACAAATATTGCTTAGAAGGTCCTCAATGATCTTTGTACAAGTTTCACGAATTCATGAAACATCAAACTACACATTTTTTACAACTCCAAACAATGTTTTAAGCAAGATGAGTGCTTATGAAAGTTTCAAGAACTTATGTAACATCTAGCAACGAATTTTCTACGAATCTAATGCACGTTTTAAGAAAGGTGAATTTTTATTAGTGCCTCAATGATCTTTGAACAAGTTTCACGGACTTATGAAACATCTAACAACACGTTTTCTACAACTCTAAACCAAGTTTTAAGCAAGATGAGTACTTATAATTGCCTCAATGATCTTTCTAAAAGTTCCACGAACTTATGAAACATCTAAGAACATATTTCTACGACTCGAAACCAAGTATTTATCAAGATGAGTGCTTATTAGTGCATCAATGATCTTTGTGCAAGTTTCACAAACTTATGAAAAATGTAACAACGAGTTTTCTACGACTCTAAACCAAGTTTTAAGCAGGATGAGTACTGCTTATAAGTGCGTCAATAATTTTTGAACAAGTTTCACAAACTTATGAAAGATCTAACAACACATTTTCTACGACTCTAACCAAGTTATAAGCATGATGAATTATTATTAGAGCCTCAATGATCTTTGTATAAGTTTCACTAACTTATGAAACATCTAACTACACGTTTTCTATTATTATAACTCAAGTTTTAAACAACTTTAGTGCTTATAAGTTCCTCAATGATCATTGTACAAGTTTCATGAACTTATGAAACATCTTACATCGCATTTTTTATGACTCTAAACCTAGTATTAAGCAAGATGACTACTTGTAATTGTATCAATGATCTTTATAAAAGTTTCACGAACTTATGAAACATATAACAACGCCTTTTCTACAACTCTAAAGCAAGTTATAAGCAAGATTAGTGCTTATAAGTGACAATATGATCTTTGTCCAAGTTTCACGAACTTATGAAACATCTAACAACGCATTTCTTACGACTATAACCCACTTTTGAAGCAAGATGAGTGCTTATAAGTTCTCCAATGATCTTTTTATAAGTTTCAAAAACTTAGGAAAGATCTAACAAAAGCGTATTCTACAACTCTTAACCAAGTTCTAAGCAAGATTAGTGCTTATAAGTGCCTCAATTAACTTTGGACAAGTGATACGAACTTATGAAACATCTAACAACACATTTTCTAGGACACTAAACAAAAGTTTTATTAAAGATTAATTAGTGCTTATAAGTGCCTCAATAAATCTTGTACAAGTTTCAAGAACTTATAAAACATATATGAGCGCGTTTTCTACGACTGTAAACGAAGTTTTAAGAAAGATAAGTGCCTCAATGATTTTTGTAACATGTTCAAGAACTTATGAAACATCTAACAAACTCTTTTTTACGACTCTAAACCAAATATTAAGCAAAATGAGTGATTATAAGTGCCTCAATGATCTTTGAAAAAATTTCACGAACTTATGAAACATCTAACAACGCGTTTTCTACGATTCTAAACCAATTTTTAAGCAAGATGATTGCATATAATATCCTTAATGATATTTTTACATGTTTAAAGAACTTATGAATCATCTAACAACATTTTTTCTACGACTCTAAACAAAGTTTAAAGCAAATTGAGTGCTTTAAGTTTCTTAAACTTATGAGACGTCTAACAACGCATTTTCTACGACTCTAAACATTGTTGAAAGCACGATTAGTTATAATTAGTGACTCAATGATCTTTTTACAAGTTTCACGACCTTATGAAATATCTAATTGTATTAAGCAAGATGAGTGCTTATAATTGTATCAATGATCTTTATAAACGTTTCACGAACTTATGAAACATATAACAACATGTTTTCTACAACCCTAAACCATGTTTTAAGCAAGATTAGTTCTTCAAAGTGCCTAATTGATCTTTGTATAAGTTTCACAAACTTATGAAACATCTAGCAACGCGTTTTCTACAACAATAACCTACTTTTGAAGCAATATGAAAACTTATAAGTTCCTCAATGATCTTTGTATAAGATTCAATAACTTAGGAAACATAAAAAAATAGTGTTTTCTACAACTCTTAACAAAGTTCTAAGCAAGATGAGTGCTT
Source organism: Cochlearia officinalis (assembly GCA_900406305.1). Classification (NCBI taxonomy): domain Eukaryota; kingdom Viridiplantae; phylum Streptophyta; class Magnoliopsida; order Brassicales; family Brassicaceae; genus Cochlearia; species Cochlearia officinalis. Next base: position 14,961 of record OVAT01000077.1, read on the forward strand.
ATAAAAGCCTCAATGATCTTTTTACAAGTTTTACGAACTTATGAAACATCTAACAACACATTATATACGACACTAAACAAAGTTTTATGCAATATGAGTGCTTATAAGTGGCTCAATGATCTTTGTTCAAGTTTCACGAACTTATGAAACATCTAGAAACACGTTTTCTACGAATCTAAACAAAGTTTTAAGAAAGATGAGTGCTTATAAGTGCCTCAATGATCTTTTTAACAAATTCAAGAACTTATGAAACATCTAACAGCGCGTTTTGTACAAATCTAACCAAATATTAAGCAAGATGAGTGATTATAAGTGCCTCAATGATGTCTGAAAATATTTCAGGAACTTATGAAACATTTAACAATGAGTTTCCTACAACTATGAATCATGTTTTAAACAAGATGAGTGCTAATAAGTGCCATAAAGATCTTTGAACAAGTCTCGCGAACTTATCAAACATCTAACAACGCGTTTCCTACGACTCTAATTTTTTTTAAGAAAGATTAGTGCTTATAAGTGTCTCAATGATCTTTGTACATTAAATTACAAGAACTTATGAAAAATCGAACAACTCGTTTTGTACTACTTTAAAAAACAATTTAAGCAAGATGAGTGCTTATAAGAGCCTTAATGATATTTGTAAATTTTTCAATAATTTATGAAACATCTAACAACAGGGTTTCTACGATTCAAATGCAAGTTCTAGGCAACATTATTTTTTATTAGTTCCTCAATAATCTTTGTATCAGTTTCACGTACGTATGAAACATCTAACAACAGTATTTATACGGCTCTAATGCAAATTTTAATCAAAATGAGTTCTTATAAGTGTTTCAATGATCTTTGGATAAATGTTACGAACTTATGAAACATCTAACAACGGTATTTCTACGACTCTAATGCAAGTTTTAAGAAAGATGAGTGCTTATAAGTGCCTCAATGATCTGTGAATAAATTTAGCAACCTTATGAAACATCTAATAACGCCTTTTCTACAAATTTAAACCAAAGTTTAAGCAAGATGTGTGCTTATAAGTGCCTCAATGATCTTTGTACAATTTTTACGAAATTAAGAAACTTCTAACAAGGCATTTTTTACGACTCAAAAATTTATGAAACATCTAACAACGGGTTTTCTACGACTATAATGCAAGTTTTAAGCAAGATTAGTTTTTAATAGTGCCTCAATAATCTTTGTACAAGTTTCACGAACTTAGGAAACATCTAAGCACGCGTTTTCTATGATTCTTAACCAAGCTTTAAGGAAGATGAGTGTTTATAAGTGCGTCAATGATCGTTGAACAAGTTTCACGAATTTATGACACAACCAACAAAGCGTTTTCTATTACTATAATCCACTTTTGAAAGCAGATGATTGCTTATAAGTTCCTCAATGATATTTGTACAAGTTTAAGAACTTATGAAACATCTAACAACACGTTTTCTACGACTCTTAACCAAATTATAAGAAAGATGAATTCTTATTTGTGCCTCAATGATAT
>OVAT01000080.1:2282-16349 GCA_900406305.1 Cochlearia officinalis
CGGCTTTCCATTGAAAGACATGGCTTGGTAAAGCTAAAGAGTTAGCCTTTTATATTCGATTTGAATATTTAATTTCACACACACCTGTGGAGTCGTCAAGGAGAAGTCTCCTGTGATTAATATGATTCTTTGATTAGTGGGAGAAAGAGACAAGAGTAAGATATAATTTGTGACATTGATTTGCAAAAATGGATGTTGATCTTTTTTAGTTATTTTTATAAACTTACACTGCATCACCACGAGGATTTTCTTGGAGAAGTGATAAACAAGGTACAACGAATCTCAAATTAAAATCTATCAGGTCTTTTGAGAATCCAAATATAATAATACTTATAATATGGACCATTTAGTTTAAGGTATCACAAAATAGTTTTAACCGAAAAATATGTTGTTACCAAATAACCTTGGTTGATACTTGTATATTTTAAAAGTAAATATTCTTCTTCTAGTATAGGCGTTTCCTACATCCCACTTCTCCACAGTAGCAAGTAAGCTCCTTCACCTTCCCATCAGGTCCATGAACGCTATCAAGCGTGTATCCATAATCATATGTCAGCTCCTGCAAATTGACACAAGAGAGTGGTTGTAAAGTTATTACAATAAGCATGTTTTGTTGAACAACATGTTTGGGTGAGTCATGTCCGGAGATTAGTTTCTTAGTACCTGTAGTGGTGGAATGTTGTCAGCTGCAAAGAGAACCACACGGGCAAGCCTAAGATCTTGGTGAGAGCTCAAGACGCACTGAACAAACAAGTTTGGTTCACAACTGTGGTTAATAAACCTAGCAACATTCCCTTTTGAGCCAGCGTCAATGCAAAACTCTGGTACATCTTCGCTCTTCTGACTAACTTTATCATCCGTCGATACATCGACATCCCTTATTAATCTTCTCTGTTGTTGGCAAAAGAAAAAAAAACAGAACAAGAAAAATTTATAAGTTTTGAGTGAGTTCAAATACCAAAGAAAGTTTATCTATGCTTACTTGTCTCCCGTCGAGACCTTGCATGGTCTGTTGGCAGTCAATCTCAAATATGTAATCGTTGTCGGAAATAGCATCCACGTCATCAGTTCTTCTGAGGACTCCTATGTACTCACATACCGGTGAACCAGCTGGTATGTAATCCCATGACCTTACTGCCCAACCTTTCTCCGGAGAGCGGAAAACCTATTTGAGACCACAAACCAAAACACCAAAGATAGAAACTCAAATTATGATTTGTTGCCTACATATAAAACGTTCAGATTGAGAATGAAATCCAAATGCAGTTTGGTTCTATTTCCCTAACTCATGAGAAGGCATGTCTAGGCTCTAGGTAACTTTAGTGGCAATGAGGTGTTCCTTACGAAACTAAAACATACCTCAAGATGAAACCTTAGTGGCTTTTGAGAGGTTTTGTTGACACATTTAGGCCCACACCCACAGTGTGGACCACATTCAAATACAACGTCTCGAGGCTCAATTAACCTGAAAAGGAAAGAAAAACAGAAAATCAACCAAACCATTATCCCACTTCAACTTTTTAAAGCAACACTACATTACACCATGGGCTCGGCAAGTCAAAGCTCGTGGAAAAACAAGAATGATTGTAGTCTCATTACATACTTCAGTTCAAAACATTACACAAAGGTTAATAANGTCCCACTTCAACTTTTTAAAGCAACACTACATTACACCATGGGCTCGGCAAGTCAAAGCTCGTGGAAAAACAAGAATAATTGTAGTCTCATTACATACTTCAGTTCAAAACATTACACAAAGGTTAATAAATGAATGGAAATAAATATCTCACCTGCCATTATTAAGGTCAACATATGGGAAGTTTCCTCCATTAAGCCTAGCACATGCACATTTCTTTGAATCAGTGCACCTGCCTTTGCATTTACACCCAGATGAACTTTTGGGAATCTTAACATTAGACTCGATCTCCAAAGATTTGATGTATGTGAAATCTGAGACTCAGAAAAGAGGATAATATTAGTTAGATACTAATGCTAATTTTCTAGTTCGGGTCAAACTTGCCTGATGGTGAAACTGGTGGTTCATCAACACGATTAGTGGCTGGAATGCACTTAGCTTCTAGCTTTTTAGAGATGTCCGCACAGACCAACCTTCACGAAAACATAGTAATAATTGACGTTAAAATGCAACTAAATGTATAATACAATATGGACTACAATTAAAATTATACCCCTGAATCTCTGAAGCAGACTTTGGTTTACCCCCACGCACAAACTCGACCTTCAATGACAGAAACAAAGTGAAAAAACACATGAATCATTCTTTCAACTAAAGAAGATGTTAGATAATGCCAAAGAAACAGAAGCAATTATACAAACCAGAGTATTCACAAAGCCGTAAGATTTAGAAACCCGACGAAAAACCAGAATAATAAAACCTGACATACAATGTGTACTTGAATAACTTATCTAAATAGCATGTCAAGGGTAGGTAATTGTTACACAAAATGATATATCAAAAACAGTACCTATCATACAATAATTATAACTCATAAGACATCTTGAGAGTGTTTTGTATAATAGAAACATTATCTATTCAGAACATACATGATCTATGTGGACTTGGAACAACTTATCTAAATAATGTCTCTACAGATATCCACGATAGGTATTTAACAATACATAATGAAAAATTAGAAACAACAGCTTCTCATAATTCATGAAGACAACAGAACATACATACCTGATTAGTAGTTAGTTCTGGTTGCCCTTCCAGCCGTTTCAGTCGGTACTTGTACACGATAAACCCTGATTTGCCCTTTTCTGCTTTGCACTTCAAAACCTATACAAAAAAGGTATGTAATTAATGTAATATGGAACTGATTATCCCTAGTGAAACTTTACCTTTTGTTAAAAAAAACAGATAAAATGAACTCAAGGTCAATAATAAAGAGGCACAAGCATGAGTACCTTGTACAATCCATCATACGTGTATATTCTTTTGGTATAGCTATTTTTGCAATTGTGACCACGAGTAACCCTGACAGGCACTCCATGTTTTATGCAGTTCTGAAACAGATGCAATTAAACTGTCAGGTGAATGAAACTAAAAGAAAATTAATGATAAATCATAACAAGATTGTTTGCATTTTGTTTCATAAAAAGAATAGAAAGAAGAAAACATACCTTCAATGCCAAATTCCCTTTCAATAACATTTGATCCTTAATCTGGCACTTACCACCGGTTAAGTCATGCCCTCCCTGACCAGTATAACTCACATCATATGCTTTGTCCTCATCATCCTCGTACTGGCCCGAAATAACAACAGAAGTAGCAAGCGGAAATTGGTAGTCAGTGTCGCTATACTCCTGAAGAAAGAAAGAAAGAAAACAATGAGATTAACCGGAAGAAAAAAAACCACAAAGATATCGTGAAATATCTCATCTTCCAAAATAAGGAAAAGACTATTTGAATTTTACGCTTTTGTACTCGAGCCCCATATAATCGATGCCATTTAGCCAATGGCTATGGAGGCCTACCGCGACCATCTCAGATCTTGAAAAAAACTGGTGCCCCACATCAATACCTGCAAGCCAAGTTTTATCACAATATTATAATGAAAACCTTTGTGTAAACAAAATTAACAGCAAAGCTTTATAGTGTCTTTCAAAGTAACATGTGTGAAAAAAAAGTTAACAATATTGTAAAAAGCAAAAATTACACAACAAACCTGGAAGGTGACCTATCATTTTTCTTGGATACAATATTGCATTGGCTTGTCTCACCTGCAAAAAAAAATTTCCATTTAAAGGCTTATAAGTTATAATAACAATACATTGAATATTACAAAAATCGACATTGTAACTAATGAAAAATACATATAAGATCAAGATTGAACAAAACATCACTTGCCTCATTAGCCCCCTTCAAATCAGGTCTACTCACTTTAGCCTATAAGTTAATCCAAAAAAAAACAAGTCAACAACAACAACAATACACAACACAAGAAACTAAGAGTATTATCAACATTGCACAGTGAGAAAAAAAGACAAAGACAACAACAACAAACCTGGACTTTAAGCAGATACTGTTTGTTAAAAAACCTCAGATTCTTCCTCACTTTGCTATGAGCATCCATCTCCACACCATTCTCACTCGCGTAGAAATCGACTTTCTGTTCTTCTCCGTTGTTAGATTCATCTTCTTCTTCCACATGCATCTTCGTATCATCATCGANCAATACACAACACAAGAAACTAAGAGTATTATCAACATTGCACAGTGAGGAAAAAAAGACAGACAAAAACAACAAACCTGGACTTTAAGCAGATACTGTTTGTTAAAAAACCTCAGATTCTTCCTCACTTTGCTGTGAGCATCCATCTCCACACCATTCTCACTCGCGTAGAAATCGACTTTCTGTTCTTCCCCGTTGTTAGATTCATCTTCTTCTTCCACATGCATCTTCGTATCATCATCGAGACAAGTCTCATCACATTTGTCGCTTAAGAGTCTTACCCTCTCGCGAGCGAACTGTTCTTTCTTATCTAACTCTTTTTGTCTCAATTTTTGAACTCTGAGACTAGATCTTGTCCCTGCGTTGTCTCTATTTCTTTTACCAGTCATCGATTTTACGATTTTTTTAACCTTGAGGATCACATTCGAGATTTTTTAGGGTTTTATTTTCGAAAACAGAGATTCGTAACGAAGAAGAAAACGAAGAGAATATAGAAACGTACCTGTGAAAAGCTTTTCGGAGATGAGATTGTGGTGGTTACTGAGAAATCGAACGAGGCAGAGAAACTGCGAAGAAGACAAGAAGAAGAAGAAGAAGAAACAAATTTTTTTGGTCTGAGAGAAAAATGAAATTCTGAAATAAATTAAATAATATATTTTCCCGGTGTTCGATTTTTCGGTTTCCCTCCTATATATTTTTCTCGGAATATTGTCTATTGGGCTTTTTCTTTGTTTATAACATTCTTAGTGGTCTTTCTATGGCCCATAATTAGTATTTCCTGTTTTCTTGATTTACAAGTTAGGTTAGTACGTACGACTTGTTTTTGGAGTTTCATTTTTAAGTTTAATATAAAATGAAACTACATTGTTTATAATAGAATAAACTAAAGGGATAAACATAGAAATCAAAATGATTTAAATAAAAATACGAAAAAATCGATTTTGTAATTAACAAAGTTGCAAATGTAGAGGACAATTTTTAAAAAAATTTAGAGATTTGAAAGGAGGAGAGTTTCTCCACCGAGAATAATGGTGAAGCCACACAAAATAAAATAAAAAATAACTATGAAGCAATTCTAGTATTGTTTTTTTCATCTTTTTTTCTTTCTGGTTTCTAAAAACAATCATTTTGTAAAAACATCTACAAAGTTCTTGTTTGTATCATAAATAAAAACACATAAAGATTAAAGAATGGGAGAGAAGAAAAAAGAGGTGATAAGATTAGAGAGAGAAGCTGTGATACCAATTCTAAAACACAAACTCACTTCTGCATTGTCTCTTCACTTTGGTCTCTTTCTTCTCTCTCTCTCTTTTCTACATTTCTCGGTTTCTCCACTTTTGACAAGATTCTTATGTGTTTTTGTATCATTTTTCAGCTGATAAATGGGAGAAAGAAGAGTTCTTGAGATTCTGCCAAAGAGTAGAATACACCATTAGAGCATGGTACCACCTTAACTTTGAAGATCTCATGGTATACATAGAAACAGTCCATACTATTCAAGTGTTTTCTTGAAACCATACTAAAGTAAAACCAAGATTGTGTGTGTGTTTTGTAGCAACTCTATTCACTCTTTGAGCCTATTCGCGGTGCTCATAGGCTTAACCAACAGAACTTATCTAACCGTGAAATCGATGCTCTTGAAGATCAATTTCTTCTTCATTTATCTCAGGTTCTATATTCATCTCCAATAATAACTCTTTTCTTGTGTTTCTTTACTACATTTTTTTAACAATGAAATATTGAAACAAGAAACCTCTTATAGGTCATGGAGAAAAGTAACTTTAAAGTAATAACTAATGAAGAGATTCAAGTAGCTCTCTCTGCTCAATATCGTCTTAACCTTCCTATTGTAGTTAATGAAGCTAAGGTATGTATATAATTACAACAACATAACAATCTTTAACATTGTTATTTATGTAAATGGATCACATCTTTTATATGGTTTCTTGATGTAGCTTGATACAAAGTTGTTAACAAGATTCTTCACTAACTTTCCCCGCGATGATCTTCCTCGTTTTGCTAATAAGGTAACTCCTATCAAAATAGTTCATAATCATGTAACTATGATACAACTAATGCATAATAATCTTTTGTATTTTTAAGTATATAATATTCAGACGTGGGTTTGGGATTGATCATATGAAAGCTTACTTCTTCTTAGCCAAAATAAATACAATCCTTGTTCGGATATGGAACTTTATACTCACCATCACATGGTAAGCTTTTTATAATACATGAGAAAATGCTAGCAAACCGCGAAAACTTGTACTATAGAAACTCCTTGTTTTGCAGTTTAAAAAGACTAATATATGGGAGGAAGAGTGAAACAGGGTTATCACAACAGATTGATATTAGTATCGAAACCGAAAAAGATAGTTTATTTATCGAAAGAATCCGTATAGAGAAGCTCAAGCTTAGGTTATTCAACTAATCTCTTTTTAATTCTTATTTGATTTTGTTAACAGCTAATCATTAATCTTTTCTCAATCAGTCTCTCAAACTTGATGAAAAAGATAACCATTCAAGAACCTACTTTTGAGAGAATCATTGTAGTCTACAGGTAACATTGTACATCTTGTAAGTGTTGTGATATCTTCAGAGTTTTTTTACTAATCTTTGTTAATATACACAGGAGAGTCTCAGGGAAGAAGGAATCAGAAAGGAACATATATGTAAAACACTTCAAGAGCATTCCAATGGCTGATATGGAGATTGTGCTTGTAAGTATATATATATACCCCATTAACTAAACATTTTGTGATCAAAATTTGACTGATTACACATAACATTGATAGCCAGAGAAGAAAAATCCGGGTCTTACGCCACTTGACTGGGTCAAGTTTCTTGTTTCTGCTGCCATTGGACTGGTTAGTCTCACATAATTATTTCTTCAGACATGTACAAAGACATATATGATTTTATAAAACTCTGTGTTTTATAGGTCACAGTGGTTAGTTCAGTGAGTATAAAGAAAACTGATATCAGAGTCATTGCAGCTATACTTAGCACAGTGGTGGCTTACTGTGTTAAAACATACTTTACGTAATCAACACTCATTAATAAGACACTAACTAATTAACCTCAAGTTTTGTTACATTTAGTACTAATTAATTAGTATCTATGTCTATTAATGTAGGTTTCAGAGAAACTTATTGGATTATCAGAGTCTTATCACAAGATCTGTTTATGATAAGCAATTAGACAGTGGAAGAGGAACTCTGCTTCACTTATGCGATGAAGTCATACAACAAGAGGTGCTAATTACTAATTAATATAATAATGACTTTATATATTGTGTTTTGTCTTAACAAAACTGATTAAATGAAGGTTAAAGAGGTCATTATATCATTCTTCATGCTTATAAAGAAAGGATGTCCCACAAGCAAGGTATGTTTGGTCCACAACTTTAAATAATGTATATATATATAAACACACATGTGGAGGCTTGACCTTAAAGAAGTGTTACAATAGGAGGAGCTTGATATGCAAAGTGAAACATTTATCAAAGAAGAGTTCAATGAGAGTTGTAACTTTGATGTTGATGATGCTGTCACGAAGCTTGAGAAGCTTGGACTTGTCTCTCGTGTGAGTCATAACTAGTATAATTTGTTTGGTATAGCCGCGGATAGCCTTAGAAAGCCACGGAAAAAACACAAAAAAACAATATAACCACGGAAAAAGTAGCCACAAAGCTATAAACACGGAAAAAAAATCACAGATTTTATCCATGTCTATAGTTTTGTGACAAAAATTTGCGTATCTTAATTTTTTCGTGGCTTTTTGTGGCTTTTCCGTTACTTATTTTNACAATATAACCACGGAAAAAGTAGCCACAAAGCTATAAACACGGGAAAAAAATCACAGATTTTATCCATGTCTATAGTTTTGTGACAAAAATGTGCGTATCTTAATTTTTTCGTGGCTTTTTGTGGCTTTTCCGTTACTTATTTTTGTGGCTATACGAAAATTTCTACTAGACATTTTGTCTCTCATTTGTTACCATTTGTGTATATCACCATGAAGTAAAAAAGACTAATTATTGTGAAATGGTTGATCAGGATTCAGAAGACAAGTATACATGTGTGAATATGAAGGAAGCTAATGAGATAATGGGAACAACAACAGAAGAGATGGTACTCAAAGCAAGAAATGGTAGTGACTATGAAGAAGATGAAGATACAACAGAGACCGATCCTCAAATGAATCCTGAAGATGAGCTTACCGCGAAGGAAAATCGATATCAATCTCATATAGACGAGTTCCATAACTTATGGATGTAACAAAAAAAAACATTAATTTTATAACATTCAAGAACCATACAAAAAAATATCATAAAAAGCCAAAAACNCTGAAGATGAGCTTACCGCGAAGGAAAATCGATATCAATCTCATATAGACGAGTTCCATAACTTATGGATGTAACAAAAAAAACATTTATTTTATAACATTCAAGAACCATACAAAAAAATATCATAAAAAGCCAAAAACAAAAACCATACAATCAATTAATAGTACATTACATTTCACACTTCTCATTAAATGAAATCTTCCTTAATTATTATTGCATACATATATTACCAAATTTATATATATTTATATAAAACTTGTAAAACATAAAGACTCAATGAAAAAGGTATGTTGTAAGTAGTAGTAGGTAGACAATATAGGACCGTTTCTTGTTCAAAGAGGAACGCTACGTAAGACGACAGTCTCTACGGTAAGACCTGGTCCGAAACCAAACAAGACACCCCACTCTAACCCTTCACCGGTCGTGGCAACACCGTCTTTAGCCGACTTCTTCCTCATTTCATCAAGTATAAAAAGCACACAAGCACTAGACATGTTACCATACTCGCTCAAAACGTGGCGTGTGGCTCTCATCTTCTCTTCTTTTAACGCTAGCTTTATCTCAACTTGGTCTAATATCGCCGGACCACCGGGATGAGCTATCCAGAACAGAGAGTTCCAGTCGCTTATCCCTAGCGGTTTAAACGCTTCTTCCAAGCTTTTCTCTATGTTCTTGGAGATAAGTCCGGGAACATCTTTAAGGAGATGAAAAGTGAGTCCCACTTCTCTTAAATGTCCATCTATGGCTCCGTCCGAGTCGGGGAGGATTGTCTGCGAGGCAGAGACCATCTCAAAGATCGGCTTCTCTCCCGCCGAAGTGTCCGCGTCAGAACCAACGATGAGTGCGGCCGCACCGTCGCTAAAGANGCTCCGTCCGAGTCGGGGAGGATTGTCTGCGAGGCAGAGACCATCTCAAAGATCGGCTTCTCTCCCACGGAAGTGTCCGCGTCAGAACCAACGATGAGTGCGGCCGCACCGTCGCTAAAGAGCGCTTGTCCGACAAGCGAGTCCAGATGAGTATCCGATGGTCCACGGAACGTGACTGCTGTGATCTCGGAGCATACGACAAGGACACGTGCGCCACGGTTGTTCTCGGCTAAGTCTTTAGCTAGACGCATGACAGTGCCACCTATTAAAGAATATAATAATGTGTCATATGTTATTTTAATTTTTATATATGGATAATTATTTACGATTCCACTTATCGCTAATTGATTTTAAGTTAGAAGCTTATAATCATAACATATATACATGACTAAATCAAATGTATTAAATCACCTGCGTAACAGCCTTGCTGGTACATCATGAGACGCTTAACCGAAGGGCGTAGACCGAGGATTTTCGTGAGTTGATAGTCTGCGCCGGGCATGTCGACACCAGAAGTGGTGCAGAAGACAACGTGTGTGATCTTTGACTTTGGTTGACCCCACTCTTTGATGGCTTTCACCGCTGCTTCTTTACCTAGCTTAGGAACTTCAACGACGACTATGTCTTGACGTGCGTCCAGAGAAGGAGCCATGTAAGCACACATGTTAGGGTTCTCTTTGAGATACTCTTCTGTTAAGTGCATGTGACGTTTACGTATCATCGACTTATCGCCTGTTATTAGTAAAATTAAGACTTGTTAATTCACTACGTGGAAATATTAATATACATACGAAGCCAAAACACTACTAGAAATTATTCATATAGCAACGAACTAGCTAGAATATTTTGTAGTTAAATAAAAAAACCACAAAAACTATGGGAAAAAACAATAAAAAAATTGAGCAATCATGAAGCTATAGCACAAATATTTTTGCTAGTGGTTTTTTTCATGCCTATAGTTTTGTGATTACTTTTTGTGTATTTTTATGTTGTTTTCCGTAGCGCTTTTACATAATTTGTGACTACACAAAGGTTTTTTAATTAGTGAAAGAAATATAGTGTTGAAGAAGACGTACACATGCGCTTGAACTTCTCTTTGAGATCGGTCATGTGCTCGCTATTGGTGATACGAAAGTAGTAGTCAGGATACTCGGCTTGGAGCACATGGTTCGATGGGTTAGCCGTGCCTATAGCCAATATACCTGCTGGTCCATCTGCTCTTTGAGCGTTTCTGATCTCATCCAACGATGTTGCACCCATCACCATGATAAAACCTAATTATGTTTTTTTTTTATGTGTTACAAGTTGTGTTGTACTATTCAAGTTATGTAGTAATGTTTTAATGAGTGAGAAGATGTTATATAGTAAAAAAAAATAGACAAAGGGGAGAGAGTGGTAGGTTAGATGGACGGGTATATGAAGACATACGTGTCTTTATCTTAGGCTACTTTTTTGTGGCTCTCATTTATGCTTTCCTCTTATTTCGTTTACTTACCAAGAAAATTGAATGGTTGGTTTTATTTGTATGTTTGCAACAACAACAACAAGTCATGTTAGTATATAAATATACGATTAGTAAATATCTTTAACATACGTCACAAAAGCTACGAAAGCTACAGGGGTTAGTTGTATGTATATGGTTTCATGACTTACCACACACGTGCATACTTTATTAACTCCATCATTAGTATCTTATTAAAACCTAACATTCCTTATTTATTTACTTATAAGTTATAACTAGTTACTACTATTACATTGTCTTCTTTTAGTTTCTCTTTCCATTCATAAAATATATGCTCTCTTTTCGCCTTAACTCAGCAACGCAAGATGCATTTGTTTTCTTTTTGTTTGTTTTTTCATTAATTACTAAAATACTATTTATGCTTCAACTTTAATCACTCATCAAACCATGTTTTATATGACAATTTCCAAAAATATTATTTTCTAAGTTTAAAACCAAAAATAAAATCAAAAGTTTTATGAACCAAAAATATCACGAAACCGTTCTTTAGCCAAAAAATACCACTAAAATTTAAACATTAAAATCCCAACATTCAAAACCAAACTCAATTCCATTGAAAACTAAAGCTTACATAATAGGGAAATTATCGTAAAAAACCTTCAAATAGTAACATTTTTCCAACTAAAACCACATTTTTCCAACTAAAACCACAAAATTCTCGGTGTTCCATGAAGAGGTCAAAAATTTCTTCACTAAATTTGATGAGAATCGAAACCTTCACAAAACTTCCGATTGCAAATTATGAAAATGATATGAGCAAGGCTAGTCCAATGTTTTTGGATGCCCTACGCCAAAAAAAATATTTTTTCTTATGTCTATATAAAATAGAGAAATTCCTTAGAATACCATCAAAATAAGTTTTAGTTTTGAAAATACCATTAAAAAGTTTTTTATAACAAAAATACCATTAAAATATTTTTTATAACAAAAATACCATAAAAAGTAGTAGTTTACAAAAATACCACAAATACAAAAAACGAGTTTTAACACTTTTAGATTTTAATTTTTTTCATTTGGGTTCGCTATATAGTGTTTAGGGTATAGTTTTTTGAAAGTTTTGGGTGTAATTTTGAAAATTTAAGATTTGTGGTATTTATGAGAAAAAACTTTTTAATGGTATTTGTAAAACTTTCAAAAATATGTGGTAATTGTGTAAAAAAAACTTTTTTAGTGGTATTGATAAGAATTGCCCTTTTAAATACTTAAAAATTGTTTTAATAACAAAAAATGATATATGAACAATTTTTTTTAATATATTCATTTTATAAAATACATCCATTTATAAATATGTATCTATATCCCTTTTGAAAAAATCATAAAATGCTAAATATTGAATTCAAATAAAAGTAAATAATTTTCAAAGTATTGTAAGAGAAAATTTAAAATCTGAAAGTAGTATTAAAATGTTTAGTTTTATGAAACTCTCTACAAAAATTCCAAACAATTTGCGAAAAAACAATAAAATCCAACAAAATGGTATAATCAAAAGTAAAAACAAAATCAATCTTTTTTTCTTTCTTCTCTTCCTCTTCTTCAATACGAATCATTTTAAAATACAATTTTTTTTACATAAATATTTTTTTTTTCTTGCTAAAACATGCCCCTAAAATCCCGGTTTCCCCTCGATGTGAGAATGGAAATATATATATTTTATTGATATTGTAACTTGAAAGCTTTTAGACTTGATTACAAGAGTATCCAAATATAAAAGTGATAGCCAAGAAATGTTAAATGAACGTGTAGTTGTGAGAAGACCCTTTTCTACTTAGCCATTTCCTTCCTTCTGTGAGGGTACAATGCTTTTCCAGTTGAGGCAGTTCCGAGATTCGCGGCATGCACTTCTCTGCGTCTGACTCAGTCTTCCAGGTATATAGGGGAAGCAGTTACACTTTGAGCGAATGCCAGTTAAGGCGGTTCCGAGATCTGCTGCATGCACTTCTCTACGTTCGAGATCTGCTGCAAGCACTTCTCTACACTTTAAACGAATGCCAGTTAAGGCGGTTCACAAACTTTTCTACTTTCAACATTAAATTCGTTAAATTAGTGCACATCCGAATATTGAATAACGATCAACGTTAATTGACTAACGGTCAACGTTAATTGACTAACGATCAACGTTAATTGACTAACGGTCAACCATTTGATTTAGTCAAAATAATAATAAAAATATTATTTTATCATTTTTATTAATTAGAAATATAATAAAAATTGAAAATACTAATAAAAATCTAAAAATTAAAGAAAATTAATTCTTAATTCAAAATTTTAAAAATAAATTTTTAACAAAAAATGAACTTAAATATTAATTTTTGATAAATTGAATCCTAAATAGAAAAATTAATTTAAAAGTACAATTTGTTTTTAAAACAAATTAATATATACCATATACTTTTGATAAATTTTGAACTTGTAGTCTTAAAATTTAAGCATATATGTGTTAGTTACATTACATATACCATATGTGTAAGTTAAATTTAAGTTCAATTTTTTTTTTATATATATTATATTTTTTTTTAATAAATCTTTAAATTTTCTTAAAATATATGATATATATATTCAAACTACAATAGTGGTAGGTTTTGTTTATTTATATTTTGAAGTTTTTATTGTAAATTTTCAATTTTTGTTATATTTCTAATTAATAAAAATGAAAAATTAATATTTTTATTATTATTTGTCTAAATCAAAGAGTTAACCGTTAGTCGAGATTCGAATGTCCACCACTTTAATTATTTGAAATTTTAATGTGGAACCCCTAAAAATTGTGGTTTTCATTGGAAAAATGTTGCAACTACTTGGAAAAATTCTGGTTTTCGTTGGAAAAACTTGAGAGTTTTTTATGGTAAGTTTTTTATAGTAATTTTCCTAAGTAATAAACCTAAATCTAATCTATTAATTGGGAAGAACTTTTTTAGAGGAACCTTTAAAATTTGGTTTAATTACATGTGATGCCATTGTATAAAATATAGTATAAAGTTATTTTAGATTTTTTTTAAAAGTAAAAATTATTCCTATTTGATAGGAACAAAAATAAAAAACGAAAATAAAAAAAGAAATTAAAAATAAATATCAAAAACGAAAATTTAACACTAGTAAAAAAATTGCCCATACCCACGAAAAAGCCACGAAAATTTT
>OVAT01000082.1:0-16263 GCA_900406305.1 Cochlearia officinalis
TATATTGGGACAAATACATTCTCATTATGGCCTATTTTTCCAATTTCCCCTAAAATTATTAATCATCAGAATCAACGGCTCTGATTAAACTATAAAAACCCATCTTATAAAAAGAAGATCCATCTTTTTTATCTCATTAAGCCGTTTTTGTGTGTTATTTCCATTGCTGCCAGTCACCATGTGTGGGATTCTCGCTGTTCTAGGTTGTGTAGACAACTCACAAGCAAAACGGTCCCGTATCATCGAACTCTCTCGCAGGTTTATTCTCAAATTCGATTCCTTTTCTTGAAATGGTGTCATGATCTCTTATGGTTATTGGGTATTGTTTTCTAAGTGTAAAGTTTCGAACTTTTTGTGTAAAACTTGTTGATTCTGTTAAATAAACTCAGTTTTATGTCTTGTGGAGAAGATGCAATGAATGTTTTTGGTTTAAATTCGATTTCTTTTGGGTTGCAATGGTGTCATGAGTGTAAAGGCTCGAACTTTATGGTTAAAACGTATTGATTTTGTTGAATGTTGAGCCTTTTTACTCAGATTATGTCTTGTGGAGAAGATACAATGAATGCATTTGGTTTAATTTGATTGAAATTTGTTGTGTAGATTGAGACATAGAGGTCCTGACTGGAGTGGGCTACATTGTTATGAAGATTGTTATTTGGCTCATGAGCGTTTAGCCATTGTTGATCCCACTTCTGGAGACCAACCACTTTACAATGAAGACAAGACCGTTGTTGTCACGGTACATTGGACTTATTGTCCTAATCTCAGTTTCTTTGAAATCTCAAACTTAAAGAGGATTCATGTGAATGATTAAGGGTTTGGTTGTTTGGACTCTTTTACTTGTTTTCAGGTCAATGGAGAGATTTACAACCACAAGGATTTGCGAGAGAATCTGAAGCCCCACAAGTTTCGTACTGGGAGTGATTGTGAAGTCATTGCACATCTTGTAAGTACCTTTGATTGCGAGTTGTTTTTGATTTCAATGGCTTCCTTATATGCAAGTGCAAGGAGGTCACCTAGGTCTTTGTTACCTAATGGTTGTTGAACTTGAATTTGTATGTTTTGTCGGTTTGATTTATTATCTTTTAAATAAATTGCAGTACGAAGAGCATGGAGAGGAGTTTGTTGACATGTTGGATGGCATGTTTGCCTTTGTCCTTCTTGATACTCGAGATAAAAGCTTTATCGCTGCAAGGGATGCTATTGGCATCACTCCACTTTACATCGGTTGGGGTCTTGATGGTGTGTTTACATTTCTCTTAAACATATTCACTTCAGTGTATTAAGAGTTTTATTTCTTGTTTTGTTTGTACCATTTTCGTTGATTATTGTTTTTTTTTTTGGTAAAAATCTTCCACAGGTTCTGTCTGGTTTGCTTCTGAGATGAAAGCACTTAGTGATGATTGTGAGCAGTTTATGGCTTTCCCACCTGGTCACATATATTCGAGTAAACAAGGTTTGGAAATTGCATCTCATACCACTTTACATATATTTTTAGTAAATTCTTGATGTATCTTGGCTTAATCGTATCATTT
Organism: Cochlearia officinalis; assembly: GCA_900406305.1. NCBI lineage: Eukaryota > Viridiplantae > Streptophyta > Magnoliopsida > Brassicales > Brassicaceae > Cochlearia > Cochlearia officinalis. The sequence goes on from OVAT01000082.1 coordinate 1,536, forward strand.
CAATTTGGTTGTAGTTACAGTTTTGCATCTTTTAGTGGGTTTTTGTTGAATTTTTGCTTTGTAGTTTAATGGAACAAGCAATTTCTTGTAGGTGGGCTTAGGAGATGGTACAACCCTCCATGGTTCTCTGAGCTGGTTCCTTCAACCCCATATGATCCCTTAGTTGTGCGCGATACTTTTGAGAAGGTAAATTCTGGAGCTTCATTCTCGTCAAGGTCTCAAATGTCAGTTTCTTATTTAGATCATTTACATAGTTGTTCAAGGTGCATACTTTCTTTGATAATTGCTAATGAGGTTTTCGAAAGTATGGCTTTTGATCAAATCATTGACTTGCAGGCTGTTGTAAAGAGACTAATGACCGATGTGCCTTTTGGTGTCCTTCTCTCTGGAGGACTAGACTCTTCCCTCGTCGCTGCAGTGACTTTACGACATTTGGAAAAATCGGAAGCTGCTCGTCAATGGGGTTCGAAGCTGCACACATTTTGTATCGGTTTGAAGGTCCTTAACACTTACCAGCACTCTAAAAATGTTGTCCCCTGTTGCTTTCTACACTCATCATAATTTGTTATTTACCTCTATTTTCTCGTTTTAGGGATCCCCGGATCTTAAAGCTGGTAAAGAAGTAGCTGACTATCTAGGAACTCGCCACCACGAGTTACACTTTACAGTTCAGGTAAGTTCTCTCTTTTTGCATCTACAAAAGTTTTGAGTGTCGAATCTGTTGATTGCTTATGTCTTCTTTTAATGATAATATCAGGAAGGCATAGATGCCATAGAAGAAGTCATATACCATGTTGAGACGTATGACGTGACTACTATAAGAGCCAGCACTCCGATGTTTCTTATGTCGAGAAAAATCAAATCGCTTGGTGTAAAGATGGTTCTTTCTGGGGAAGGTTCTGATGAAATCTTTGGTGGATATTTGTACTTTCATAAAGCACCCAACAAGAAGGAGTTTCACGAAGAAACATGCCGAAAGGTTTAACACTTTCTAGACCAGAACTTCCTTGTGCTTACTGTCTTTTTCATACTTTTCTGAGCCTTGTTTGTTGTGCTGGTTTTGATTACAGATCAAAGCTCTTCATCAATATGATTGCTTGAGGGCTAACAAATCAACTTCTGCTTGGGGCGTTGAAGCTCGTGTGCCTTTCCTCGATAAAGAGTTTATAAATGTCGCCATGAGCATCGATCCAGAGTGGAAGATGGTAAGTGTCATCTGATTCTTTGTTTTGCCTACAAATTTACAATCTCAAGTTTATATATTTTGATGAACAATCTGGTCTAAAATTACAATGCAGATAAGGCCTGATTTGGGAAGGATCGAGAAATGGGTGTTACGCAATGCCTTTGATGATGAGAAAAATCCTTACCTACCAAAGGTTTACTAACAAAAACTTTGTTCCTCTAAGCCAATTCGACGAAACTATCTGGCTTTATTAACAAAGTTCTCATATTTGTTTTGTGTGTAAATGCAGCACATTCTATACAGACAGAAAGAACAGTTTAGTGATGGAGTTGGTTATAGCTGGATTGATGGTCTAAAAGATCACGCAAACACACATGTAATAATATGTCTCTTTTTTTAAGTCACACTTCGATAAATGCGGTGTTATAACTTTCTATCTTTGGTTATAGGTCTCTGATACAATGCTGATGAACGCGAGTTTTGTCTTCCCTGATAACACACCATTGACAAAGGAAGCTTACTATTACAGAACAATCTTTGAAAAGTTCTTCCCTAAGGTTAATAATCACTCTCATCCGCGTAGTTACCTACTTCGCTTGGAATTGTGTTTGATCTTTGTTCTAATTTCGTAATGAACAGAGCGCGGCTAGAGCGACTGTACCAGGAGGTCCAAGTGTGGCGTGTAGTACAGCGAAAGCTGTTGAATGGGACGCGGCTTGGTCACAGAATCTTGACCCTTCAGGGCGTGCGGCTCTTGGAGTTCATGTTGCTTCTTATGAAGAAGATAAAACCAAAGATCCTTGTCCCTGAGAAGCTACATGAACAAGCAGGCAGAGAAAAGTGTAGCCATTGTTTGTTTTGAGGATAAAACAAAGGTTTAAGCTTGATGTTTGAATTTGCTTGTTTTTTCTTATTGTTTCAGAAGACAATACTTACTCATCTTTCATTGGATCAATAACTAATAAAAAGTTTGTTTTTTTATGAATCAAATTCTTTCATTTTTTTTATAAATTTTCAGGTTTTGTTTTCTGTGAGATGGCACTGTTTCAAGGAATATTTAAATTAGTTGTGGCGCTAAAATTAAAAATGCATAAAAAGACGACTCTGCTGGGGATCGAACCCAGAATCTCTGGTTTCGTAGACCAGCGCCTTATCCATTGGGCCACAGAGTCCTTGTGCTTCTTACACAATTTCTATCTATTTAACTCATAAACAATAATTGAGATTACTTATGATGTTATTATTAGTTTATGTAAATCATATACCTTAGGAGACTAATCATGTTTAATCTATGTGTGTAATTTATTTAGTTTTTCAGTTAATTTTGTTACAAAATAAAAACAAGTGATCTTTTCACGTTTAGGTTTAGCACTCTAAACATGTGATCCCTCGAGAGAGTTCTTGGAAAATCAAGAAAATCTTGTTTTGTTTTGCTTTATTTATCTTTTTGAAAGTTTAATGCATGATTTAATAAATTTTTAAAAAGTTCAATGCATGTTGAACACATCACTTGGAAATTAAATAATTATTAAATCCTATATTTAATTTAATCTTATCCCACATTTAATCCTCCAGCCTTTTGAAAAAAATGCAAAGATATGATTCCTCTTTTTTCATAGCAAAGATTTATAGCCTTTTCTAATAAAAAAATTCCTTTTGCTGATTTACTTACATTGCTAAGATTTTTTTAATAAAATAATTTTATTACATTTTTAAGACCATATATATATGCATAGTCCTCATCACACAGTTTCTCAGACTCATATTAAACATTGAAAACAAAAAACTAGAGAGAAGTGATTATTATTATTATTAATTATTATTGGAGTGGTGTGACAAAATGGCCTCTCTCAAAATTCCAACAAATGTTCCTCTCCCTGAAGAAGACTCTGAGCAACTCCACAAGGCCTTTAAAGGTTTTCATTACTCTCTTTTTTTTCTTTTTGTGATTTTTTTGCCTATGAATATAGCACTATATGTATAGACTATAATAAGAGTTTATTTTAATTTGTAAGATTTTATAACTTGTTTTTTTTGTGTATGTGCATGGAGCAAGGATGGGGAACCAATGAAGGTATGATCATATCAATCTTGGCTCATAGAAACGCGACGCAACGCAGTTTCATCCGCGCGGTTTATGCTGCTAACTACAATAAGGATCTTCTCAATGAACTTGACAAAGAGCTCTCTGGTGACTTTGAGGTAATTTTTGTCAAAGCAAACCAAAATCTTGGGATTGGTCTTTTTTAGGTCTAACCTATGCTATGGTGTTTTTTTTTGAAATAACAGAGATCTGTGATGTTGTGGACACTTGAGCCAATGGAGAGAGATGCACATTTGGCCAAAGAATCTACCAAAATGTTCACTAAAAACAATTACGTTCTTGTCGAAATCGCTTGTACTAGACCTTCACTTGACTTTTTCAAGGCCAAGCAAGCGTACCAAGCTCGCTACAAGACCTCTCTCGAGGAGGATGTCGCATACCACACCTCTGGAGATATCCGAAAGGTAGTGAACATTCTTAATCCGTAAAAAACCAATTAGCAATGAGTGAAAACGATCTGATATGATGTTATTGTATGTTTTGGTTTGACCATTTGTGAAAAAATTGTAGCTATTGGTTCCTCTAGTGAGCACCTTTAGATATGATGGAAATGCCGATGAGGTCAACGTGAAGCTAGCTAGATCCGAAGCTAAGACACTTCACGAAAAAATCACCGAAAAGGCTTACAATGATGAAGATGTCATAAGAATCTTGACAACAAGAAGCAACGCTCAAATAAATGCAACACTCAATCACTTCAAGGACCATTTCGGAAGTTCCATAAGCAAGTACTTGAAGGAAGATTCCGAAGACGAGTATGTTCAATTGCTCAAAACCGCGATCAAGTGCTTGACCTATCCTGAGAAGTACTTTGAGAAGGTTCTACGTCGAGCCATCAATAAGGTCGGAACTGATGAATGGGCACTCACTAGAGTGGTTACTACAAGAGCAGAAGTCGATATGGAGCGGATCAAAGAAGAGTACTTACGCAGGAACAGTGTTCCTCTAGACCGAGCCATTGCTAATGACACTTCTGGTGACTACAAAGATATGCTTCTTGCCCTTCTTGGACATGACCATGCTTGAAAAAACAACAACACCACCTTTCATTATCTTTAATAAAACATGTAGTAGTCTTGTTTTGTAACTTCATAATGTTGTATTGCAAAACCGTCTCAAATTATTTATGGATCATATTTAAAAAATATTATATAAAGATAAATTAGTTTTTTTAATGAAATCTTTTAAGAACTCTTTAGGTTTTGATTTATGAGTGTTCTTTTAGATTACATCTAAAGCACAAGCAACAACAAAAGCTTCATAATCTAAGCAATTACATCTCTTATTACAATCTCTACACTCACAAAGATCTTTAACTACTTTCTTATTATTATTATTATTCACCAATCTTGAAGCTTGGACTTTTAAAGCTATCTTCAACATAAGAGGCTTATTATTATTACAATCTTGCAAGATTCGATTTTTCGACTCATGATTCATCACTACAAATCTCTCTGTCTCCATCTCATCAGAATCATCAAGAACTGATTTCCAAGAAATCTCTCCTTTACCAACAACTTCTGATCTTGAAAATTTCTTCAAAAACGACGTCGTTTTCCTTTGACGTAACTCGAAAACTACGTTTTGTTGCTTTAGTTTATCGACCGTGGCTTTGTCTCCTTGACACTCTAGACCAAATGATTGGTTCCATGTCACGATTTCATGGTCTGATCTTGGACTGATCTCTTTAGTGTTTAGTTCGATCTTATTGTTATTACCTGCATGGAGATAAAACCTAACGAAGAGAGTGGTCGGTGATGACTTGTGTTCTACGTTTCTTGCTTCCTTAATGTTCACTTCAAATTTAAGAGAAATATTGTTTTCGACGATACCCATTTGATTAAAAACGTTAAATCGAATCAAGAATCTTTTTTTTACAAAGTGTATATTTTTTAGAAAATAAAGGCGAATATGATGAGTATACGATTGAATAAACTCTCACTATTTATACATAAATGGAGAAGGGAAATTTCTAGGAAATGTCACACTAGATTTTCCACATTGTGATAAATTAAAATATTCATGGTTAGTGAAGGTTTTAATTATTTTATGAATTAAACTCTTTGAGTATCTCAAGGGACCAAAGGTTGTGTTTTAATAATGAGTCTTGCCCGTAGTTTTGGGAGATTTTTAGATACGCAGCAACACAATATAATTTTTTGTTAAAAGTAAAAATAAATAAATAAATAAATAAATGGTTATAGTGCAAATATGATATATTGGAAGCTTGATCAATTATTAAATTAACATTTCCCGTGGACACCATCCAATAACCGAAAGTTGTTTTGAAATAGAGTCAACAAAATTAATTTTAAAAAATAATTTTATAGTAATATATACATTCGATTACATGCATAGAAATTATCAAAAAAATATGAGCCACGAATCCCACGATCGATAATTGGTAGTCATACAAAATAGACTTGATTACATAAGAAAATGTACAAAAAATAATTTAATTTGACTATTGTATCCACAACACTTTTTTATGAATGGACATCATTATTTTTCTTCTATATATATATAGCCGTTGGAGATATCCAAAGGACAGAACTTATGTGTGCAAATTTAAAAAAATATCACTGCAATTAGCAAAAATGATTATATATCAAACCTGATTATAGTGCCTTGGTACATATCCACTTTAATCCAATCAAATTTCACTCTCGTGACATCTCTACTATGATATAATCCATGTTGGATTGAAATGCTATATATTTCTTCAATACAATTTGAAATCGTTTAATTTTAACAGAGAATGACATTTATACAAATTCGAACCTTACTTAAAAACGAAAACAATTGTTCCTTTCTTTTAACATTAAAAACCAAAAAAAAAAAAAAACAATTGTTCCTTTCTTCTTTACTCATTCCAATATTAAAATTTACCACAAATTTTCTACACAAAGTCACAAACCCAAAAAAATAGCTTTATATTAGAAGCCCATTATAAGTCCAGTCCAATAAAATGACTATATAATTAAAATGGGCTTAAGAGTCCATTTATACTCTTACTATATAATACCTATTGGGCTAATACTACTAACTAATAAGCTTCAATTATTTATTTTTCTTCTTCTATGGCTTTAGTCCAAGTCCATTTAGTTATTGTAAAATTAATTCAATTCATATATCGTAAAACAACTTTGTGAAACAGTATCTTAATTAAGTTCTTTAAACTGATATGCTAAATAATGTGAGTATAAATATACGTCATTTCGGAATCATTGCCATTCTTTTGGTAACTATACATTATTGACTTTTGAATAAATGTACACTATTTATTTTTGTAAATGGTTAACTTTTGTGAATATACAGATTATATCATTATAAGTTGACCAATTTCGCCCACAGCTTTTCTCTTACAGAAATAATATCACCATTTATAATTGGAAAAATAATTTATTTATTTTTTCAACTAATTCATATAGAGTAATTAATATGTAATTATGTATACGCACATTGACACATATTGACTGGTAAAAGAAATATGAATTTGGTCCACGAATGCAACTTGGAAGTGTTATTATTTTGTGTTTTTCTGATTAATTTAGAGTTGTTAATTAGTGTTTCAAATCATAGACTTGACACTTTTTATTAAAGCAACTTTCTCTTCAAAATTAATCAGGTTCAATGAACCTAGACACATATATTTAAAGCCGTGAGGAATCAGGACAAGATCGTGAATAAAAACAGTGGTTCCCATTAACTTCAATAATTAAAACTCAAAAAAGTTAAATTAAATTAAAACTATTTAAATTGTGGAAACATCATTAACCCTCCATATTACTCTTTTCTTTTTTTGACTTTTCCAAGTAACATCACTAACAGTACTTATAATATACCCTATAAAGTATTTCCACTAATATAAATTGATTCACCAAATAAATACAACTTTTTTATTCAACGGATTAAGATACATTGAACTTAGACATATATATGTTTTTTGTTACCTAATCTTTTTATAGATTTAATACGTAATTACGTCGAAGATGTTAGTCGATAATTTCACAAAACGCCAAACATTTATTAAAAGTTAAAACTTACACGTTACATGTATAACTGTATATATACACATTATTTATAAAATATAGTTACACAGCCATTGATCGTCACACTACATAGTGCATGACTTTATTTAATCACACGACAGCTAGAGTTTACGTACCAAAGCACACTATAATATTACACATTATACGTACTTAGTAATTATGTTATACATGCACTCATCGTATTTAAATCACTAAAAACTCACACAAAATACACATGCAACGATCCATAAACACACACATATAATATTTTATATATATTTATTAGACTTTTAGTCCAAAGCATGCGTCGAGAGCTTCACCGATTGTTAAATAGAGTTTGCCACCGATTTTGTTGACGAAATTTGCTTGATTCAACTTGTGGATTACTTGCCATTTCGGGTTAACAATCACTAGCTACAAAACCAAAAATAAAAAAAATATATATATATATGTATTTTATATATTGTCTTTTTTTTTAAAAAAAAGGAGTATATATTATTATATATATACTTGTAAGAATGTAGTTTACCTCAATGCCTATTTGGATTAGATTGTTATGGAGCTCCATTAAGGTCGTTATCCCCGATGTATCCACGTTTATTAAATCTGTTAATAATTTAATATTGAGAAGTGTTAAACAAAATAATCATTGAAAAAATATATTTTGGTAAGTTGTATATTATATGATTTTTACATTATTGTGTATGTAAAAAAGTCCACTTACTTGACATGTCAAGGACTACAAAGAGGATCTTTCTTTTAGCATTGCTCTTCATGTTTTCATCTTCTTCTTCAACGTTGATCCATCTCATAATCCTATATTAAGATTTATACATAATTAAAAAACATGAATACTCCACCATATATATCTTTAACCTTATAATTATTTNCAGTGGCGGAGGCAACGTGTTGTGACGTGGGTCAATTGACCCAGGTCAATTTTTAAAATTAGTTTATAGTAAAAACTTTTTTGTAAGATTGACCCTTGTTAAAAATAATTATTTACCCTTTTAAAAATTACCAAAATTAAAATATTTTCATTTGGATTCGTTGATTAGTGTTTATAGTATAATATTAAGGGGTATGATTGTGTGAGTATAATTTATGTGGATTTAATTTTGAGCGTTTATGTGTAGTTTTGTGAAATATTTTGGAAATTGTGTAGTATCTGTGAAATGTAATTCAAATGGTGTAGTTTTGTAATTCTGCCATTAACAAAACCTAATAATTTTAATAATACAAAATCAAAAAGTTGTTTCGNTAACAATAATGTTCATATATATTCCACTTACCTTTCCTCAATGAAACCGGCATTAGCAAAGCACAACAATGCAGACTTAACACGAAAAATCAACACACCAGGGATTTTAACCGACACTGGATATTGATCGGTGTCTGCGAAAATATCTGTCCCCGGCATCCTCCCTAGGGTTTCAATCCCTGGTTTAATTGATATTAGTATGATCTTCGCAAACGAAATTACCACCTATATACAAACACATAATAAAAAAAAACTATTATAACTTTATCAACTTCAAGTTTTATATATACAATAAAATCACTATAAATTAATATCGTCAGGATTATGAGACAAATATAATGTTTTGTAATTGTACCGCGATGAGGAGCCCTATTTCGACGGAAGCAAATAAAACGCCAAAGAAAGCTCCAATGAGAGCAAGAAAGTCGAGTTTATCAATTCTCCAAATGCGAATAGCTTCATCAATGTCTATTAATCCAGGAAGTGCTGATAGGATTATGGAGGCCAATATCGCGATAGGAGTATAGTAGAGAAGTCTAGTTAAACACTCGAGTGCTATAAAAACCGTAACCGCCATTACAATGTTTGACATCGCCGTCTCACACCCGGCGGCGAAGTTCACCGCAGTTCTAGAGAAAGAACCTAATAACAAAGATTATTATAAGAAAAAAATCGTTATAATTATGTCACGTATGTAACAATAACATTAATTTGTAACTTGAATGGTAAAAAGTTATATGTTGTCATTTCACAACATATAATTATATAAATAAATATATTTACATGTGTATAGTTATCAAAATGTTATGGCCGTTAAAGAACTTTTAAATGTGATGATCATTTACCTTTTGAAATGACTTTTGTGTGTTGTTTATTATATATGAGGAATTTTGCAAAAACAGTAAAGCAAATTGTGATCATCCACTAAAAATGACTTTACTATTGGTCCAATATATGTTATGTCACGTTATATATAAAGTATGATGGTGACATTATATATATATGCATACATATACAAAATAAAATTAATAAATTAATTACCAGTAGCAGCGTAACAAGATGTGAAGGAACCAATAACATTCATAAATCCAATAGCTACCATTTCTTTATTTCCATCAAGTCTATACCCTTTTATTCCCGCGAATGATCTCCCAACCGCAACGGCCTCCTAAATAAACCCAAAAAAAAAACATTTTTAAAATTAATAGTACTAAAATTTAAATAAGTAAATAGTTATTGTTTTGAAAAAAGAAAATTAGGTTTTATTAATTAATTAATGAACTTTACCGTTAGAGCAACAAGGGCAAGAATTAATGCGATTTTAGCGATTTGACCAAGATGATGAGTATTAAACTCAATATCATGAATCGATATTGGATTTAAACCACCTTTGATATGCTTGACTGTCTTCACGCCATGTTCATCGGCTTTAGTTAAAAACACCATCAACGTTGAAACTACCACGGCGATCAATGGAGCTATTGCCGGTAACCAAAACAACTTTTTATTCTTCTTCCCCTAATAAATAAAAAATGTTTCATTGTTAAATTCAGTTTTATTATCTCACGTTTTTTTTTATATTATAACCAATTTCTAGAAATCCCATAAAAAATGTTTTATTTTTAAAACCCTAGTTTAAAACCTTAAAAAAAACAACAAATTAATGTAGGGTTCGGTGGTTGTATTATGTTTTAGGTTAGTGTGTGTTGGGTCTATTTTATTTTCAAGAAGTCGTCATTTTAAAAATTATCTAATTATTTTGAACGAATGTTGTATTAGTTATATATATTGTAAAATCAAAGAAAAACTCTTGCCATAATTACTCATTGCTATCTTATTTTAAAAGAATTTCTATGAACTTTTTTATGGTGATTAATTATACTAAACTATATTGACTCATTTCAAAAGCATGATTCAGTTAGTGCTAAAACATGATAATAATAAATAAATAAAAAAAACTTACAATGAAGCGAGTGATAAGGATAAAACTGAGGAAAGAACAACCAAGTATAAAAGTGTGTGGACTCCATTGTTGTTGACAAGATCTCCACACAGCTCTCACAACAGATACAATGTCAGTATTGGTCGTGAAATTACTAATACCAAGCAAGCCCTTAAGCTGTTGAAGCCCAATAACAATGGCTGCACCACCCATAAACCCTACAATAGCCGCATGTGACAGAAAATCCACAAGAAACCCTAATCTGAATATCCCAAAAGAAGCTTGGAATATCCCAGCAAAGAAAGTTGTGGTTAAGACAAGTTTCTTGTAACCCAAGGCATCTGTTTCTGGGTCTATGAGTTTTGATAACATTGATGATATGAGAAGAGACACTACAGCCACTGGTCCTATGGCTATCTCTCTTGATGTTCCCATTAATGCGTATATCAATGGTGGTACCACACTCGTATCTGTTTAAAATATGTAACGGTCCATACAAAATATTCATGTTAATTATAATATGATATTTGAAAAATACATGATTTTGTTATGTATAATATTTATAAACTTACATAGACCATATTGAGGATCAAGCTTTGCAAGAGTTGCATAACCAATGCTCTACATAAAAACAAAAATAAATGAGTTCATATTATTTCTTGAAGTTTATATCAAAATATTAATATTATCATATATATATATATATATATATATATACCTGAGGAATGCATAGGCTAGCTAGGGTTAGACCAGCCATGAGATCATTCTTGAACATGGTGAGTTTATAATCCTTGCACCAACCAAATATTGGGAATATAGCTTTTAATATAGATAGGATTCGTTTTGGGAGTGGCTGTTTCCTAAGTGACTTAAACTTTTTGGCTTTGGTTAGGAAAGAGTCTTTGACTTGGCTCTTGAGTTCATGCCACGGGCTAGGTGGTTCAGGACAGTCAAGAAGCCACTTTGACCGGTCAAGCTGGTCTTGACCGGCATGTGCCATTGTAGAAGAAACTGATGAGTTGGTCATAGCCATCTCGATCATGTGTTCTTGATTTGAAGTGTTTGGAAGAACTTGTGAGAGAGATTCAATACTATGTGAATCTCTATCTTTTATCTTCATATCGAAGTTTGTGAAGAAGTTTAGCTATGAAGAAGATTTGATTTGAGCATTCAAAAGTGTGTGTGTGGATGCTGATGTGAATAGACTGATTCTACAATGTTTATATACACATGAGTTAGTGGGATCTCATGGTGTCCATTTTTTTGTTAATTAAAACTTAAAGCACGAAAAAGTCCTATTTCTTATAATATAATGTTATAAAATTTGTAGTACTTAAAATGGTTTATATGTTGACATTATTAATAGGACTTTTGGATAGGCAAATGATGAAACATGTGAATGTGATGGGTTTTAAAAAGTGAAGGTGGTTAAGCCACAACCAATAGATGAAATGTCTTTGTCTTGGTCGGAACCAAGTGGAGAAGACACTATATTTGTGTATCCAACTTCATGGGTCCATATACATGAGACCAAAGTCAAACCCTCCATATTTTTCTTACACACGTATATATATATATATAATGTTTCTTTTGGAGAATGTTTGAATTTGAATATATCCTCCAATAATTTGCTTCTAAATATTTTAAAATAGTCTTTGAACAAATGAGATGGTAGACAAGTACATGTTTGCATATGGAGTTATAAGCATGGGCATGCGATGCACTTTCCTTCTAAATAATAAATGATATTAACACTAATAACAATAACGATAGTCGATAGATGAGATATATTCTTAGGATAAGTCTAGGCTTAATTTGTATCTGTTCATTAATAAGAATTTAACAGCTTGGGTTGGTTTCAAATTGGGTAGAATATGGGCCTATCCAATTTTTCTCGGGTTCAACATATACAACCGGGTCGAGTTTTGTACTAGGTTTAGTTGGGTTTTTAAAGGATTCTGTCACGCTTAATGATTAGGATGTATATATTTGTTAGTGTATGTCACCATGCACCAGCATCATACAAATCTGATTTTTAGCGAAATACATACTTGATACTCCTCCATTATATAACGTTATATAATTTAGAATAAATATTGAGTTTCATATTTATTGTGTTAATGTATTAATTAGAGATAAAACATTTATCAATGTATAAATATATAATAGTTTTTATTTATTTTTTGACAAGAATGCAAAGAGATATGGTAGCTTTTCCAAAAATCAAAGTCTACGTGGACTTGATATTTTATTCGGACAAGTGTTAGTCAGCAACATTCACCTAACTATCAAACGCAAACAAATAAAAACACGTTTGCGTCTATATACTCGCACGTGCACGANAAAAAAATATATAAAAAAAACCCGCGGGTTGCCCGCCAAACCCATTAAATATAGTGGGTCGGGTTTGGGTTTAACTACGGTTGACCGCGGTCTTTGCGGGCCGACCCATTGCGGTCCGCAAAATAAAAAACCCATTGCGGGATGGGCTTAATGGGCTGGGTTGGCCCGCTTTGACAGCTCTACGTGCACGATAGATCCTGAAGATTCACATGGGCTTCAAGGATCTACAAAAAGGCCATTATAAAACCCCTTCTTATATGGGCTTTTTTGTAATTAGAAAAGCCCACTTAAAAAAGCTAAAAGTAACTTTCTTCATTATTTTCTTGTAGTGAAAACAAACAACAAAAGATAGAAATGTGACTTAATTTTAAACAAGTGTAAGAAAAAAAAGACATAAAGGGATCACTCTTCTTTACCCATAGCCATCAAGAACTCTCCTTCACATACCACACTGTTCCCTACGTATGCTTTGCCTTCCATTTTCGCTATCCCAAACCGCTTCTGCAGCTTCACAAGCGTCATCCTCATCACCAGAGTATCACCCGCTATCACTGGCTTTCGGAATCTAACCTTGTCGATACCGGCAAAGAAGAAGTTGCTTTTTGATCCTCCTACTTCTGGTTGTAGCATCACTATGCCTCCCACTTGAGCCATGGCCTATCCAAACAAACAAACAATGTACCCGTTTCACGTGTTATTATGTCCAAAATATGTAGCTATCATTAACTTCAACAATACACAATAAGTCTCCTAAGCATTTCATTCCACACACATTTTAGAGTATAAAGTAATGGTTTCTATAGCAGTCTATGATCCAAGATATCCTTTTTATAACAGCTTATGTTAATCTCAAATCTAGTCTCTTTCATATACGTTCAAGCTTCGGAGGGATGTATTAACCCATATTTAACATCAAACTTGAAGCAAAGCCTTCACCTTTAGGCTCCTTCATAACTTTCAACAAAGCTAAAGGTGCGGCTTTGCTTTACCTTTCACACTCATTCTACTCCCAAAAGCCACCATACAAAGCCAACTAATCAACTAACTAAACCACCGAGTAACCGTCAAAACCATAACAAACGGGTCTAAACTTCAATCATGTAGCTTCACTTAAACTAGAAAACACACACACACACATAAAAACACACTGAAATTTGGAGTAAGAAGAGAGAACCAAATGTGGTTTTACCTCAATCATGAGAACTCCAGGCATGATAGGCCTCTCAGGGAAATGGCCAGGAAAGAAATTGTCATTGATAGTAACATTCTTAATAGCTACAGCAGAAACACCAGCTTTGTACTCTATCACTCTATCCACTAACAAAAATGGGAATCTACACAAACACAACACAACAATCCAACAAAAATCAAAAATCACAGAACAATACATCTTCACACCAAAAACAAAGCATTTGCATGAGAATCTATTGAGAAACCTGTGAGGCAAAATCTCTCGTATCTTGTTAATATCCATCACCGTAGGATAAGCTTCGTACCCTGAAAATATTTTACGAGATTTTAACACTTTTTGAAGAAAGTTAGAGATTTGATTTGTGATTTGATAATGAGAAGGACATTACTGAGCTCTATTGGGATCTCTTTCTCTGAAGCGATCTTTGGTTCATCGGTGGAGCAAAAGACGACAGATCTGGATCGGTTTTTGAGACGAAACGCGACGGAGCTCGACGGAGGCGATACTGACTGATGAATACGGATACACGCGAGATTTCGCGACGGCGCGGCCGTTAAAACGGAGTTCGAAGCAGCCATTATAGATCGATCCCTAGAGAGAGAGAGAGAGATTTGGACGGAGATTTCGAAAGAGCTTCTTAACGGAAACAATGGTGGGTGAAAATAACAA
>OVAT01000083.1:0-16105 GCA_900406305.1 Cochlearia officinalis
TGTAAATATGTGAAAATATTAAATTAGGTGTAGTTTTGTGAATGAATGGTTAAAAGGGTGTAGTTTAGTGAATTCTTCATATTTAAATTGTGTCAGTTTTTTAGACCATCTAAAAAGATTTTGTTATTTATAAATTATGATATTTTAATGTATTTTGTTAGAAAATAGTAGCAATAAGAACATCTCCAAAATAAACATTAAATTTGGTGTTAAAACTACACTAAATTTGGTGTTTTGACGTTAAATATTTTTTTAATCTTCAATAATAACACCAAATTTTACACCAAAACATTATTTTATTACTAAAATTACCAAAGTCTTATATTGTTTTAAAGTTGAACTATTAATACTAATATTTATATTGTTAACCTCATCAAAGATTTGGTGTTTTGTGAATAATGTCTTACCAAATTTGGTGTTTTTAAGTGTTTTATTGGAGCATGTTTTACACCAAAATTTTGGTAATCTCTTGGTGATGAACTAATAATGAAGTAAAATTAGAAAAAGCAAAATATTTCTTTCTTTTTTTAGTAAAATTTTAAAGAAAAATATTTACTACGCAGTCAAAAACAATATACAGCAGCTAAGACTTGAGACCTTGAGTCGTCTCTCTTTCTAGTGATCCCTCTCCTCGAAATAAAAAGACACAAAAAGGAATAAACAAAATTACAACAAAAATAGAACATCAATAACAAAAAAATAACAAAAAGAAAGAAAGAGAAAAAGAAGAACCACATCAATAGAGAGAAAGGAAAAAGAACCCACAAGAAAATCTTAGACAGAGAAAACAAAAGTAATAAGCTTTTGTTTCTCATTTCAAGATCAAGAATCAAGAATGGTGCAAGTGATACCACCACACATAAAAGATATATGGGATAGATGGAACATAAGAGGATCAGTCATATTAAGCCTAACACTTCAAGCCATTCTCATTATCTTCTCTCCTCTAAGAAAAAGAACACCAAGAAGACTCTTGATCATCCTTGTTTGGACTTCTTACCTCTTAGCCGATTGGTCAGCTAACTTCTCGGTAGGTCTCATCTCCTCCAACCAAGGCAAAAAATCCAAGAAAGATGATCCACCACAAGACAAAAAGCTCATGGCTTTATGGGCTCCTTTCTTGCTTTTACACCTTGGTGGCCCCGACACTATTACTGCTTTCGCCCTTGAAGACAATGCTCTTTGGCTTAGACATTTCATTGGTCTTGTCTTTCAGGCAATTGCTGGTGTCTATGTTGTACTTCTGTCTCTCCCCAACAGTCTTTGGGTTATTATAACTTTGGTTTTCGTCTCCGGTACTATAAAGTACTTGGAGAGGACCACCGCGCTTTATAGCGCGAGTCTAGATAAGTTTAGGGATTCTATGGTCCAGGCCCCGGATCCGGGGCCTAATTATGCAAAGCTTATGGAGGAGTATAAAGCTAAAAAAGATGCGAGGTTGCCAACGAAGATTGTGCTTATCGATGAGCCCGATAAGAAGAATAGACCTAAAAAGCTAGAGCATCCTTCGGCTTCGAGGGAAGCAAGTGGATTGACTCATCTTGAAATTGCTCAATATTCTTATAGGTTCTTTAACACATTTAAAGGACTTGTGGTTAACCTTATCTTTAGCTTTAGAGAGCGCGACGAAAGCTTAGAAATCTTCGATAATTTGAGTGATCCGGTCGAAGCATTGAGGATCATTGAGGTCGAGCTAGGGTTTCTTTACGATGCCTTGTTCACCAAGATCGCGGTTCTACACACAATTTCTGGAACTATCTCGAGGTTTATTGCCTTTGGTACGCTCGTGGCCGCGTTCGTTATCTTTGATAGGAAACCGAATAAGCGGAAAGAGTTTCCCGATGCCGATGTAGTGGTTACTTACACGCTTTTTTCGGTTGGTATAGCTTTGGAATTTGTATCCATCATATTTTTTTTGTTCTCGGATTGGACTTTTGCCACATGGAGTAGCTTGAAGGACGATCAAGAAGAGCTATCACTGAAAGATAAAGCCTTTAATTGGTTGCTCGGCTTAAGAGACTTGCGTTGGAAGAAACAAAATTGTTACGAAAAAGACGAGCATAAGTGTACCGAAGAATGTAAATCAAGAAAGAAATGCAACCAGAAAGAGAATCATAAGTGCCCCGAAGAATGCAAGAAAATGTGTGTCAACGTGCACGAAGTGCTTACGACAAGGTTCTTCCTTCGGAGATGGTGTGGAAGCATCTATGTGTTCAATTTCATAGCTTTCGCCACGAAAGCGAAAGTAGAAAGGATCCACGACTCGAGGGGTAGCTTCCGACGCTACTCATGGATGATCATTTCTTTCCCGTTCGAGCAAATAGGGTCCGTCCTACGAAAAATATGGGAACAGGTTTCGAGTTTGATCGACAAGATGCATAAAAGGATAAGCCACAAGGTCAACGCGGTATCAAGAACCCATCATTTCGCTCGCATTACTATCCATCCTTTCTATTTTGGGTTCCTATCTCGCATACCTCATTTCATCAAATCTGTGTGGGCCTTCCTAAGTGAGTTCTTTGACATCTCCGACACGCTCGACAAGATCCGGAAGACGATGTACGTGCACGGAGAACCCATGACGAAACAACTATGGGAGCTCATGTTCGAAGAGCTCAAAAACAAATCAAAGTTCGGAGACAGTCCTGAAAATGCAAGAAAGATATCTTTGGCCCGGGGAGAATGGACTCTTAGAGACACTCTCCCTGAGGATGCAGACCGGGAGAAGCTTATCGAGCATGTGACCAACGTGGACTACGACCAAAGCATTCTGATGTGGCACATAGCGACCGAGCTTTGCTACCAAAGTAGTGACACAATTTCAAAAGATTATGATGAGTGCACACACTATAGTAACCGCGAGTTTAGCAAGATAATCTCGGACTACATGATGTACCTAATGATCTTGCAACCTGGCCTAATGTCCGAGGTCGCCGGTATCGGGAAAATTAGGTTTAGGGACACATTAGCCGAAGCCGAAAAGTTCTTTGAAAGGAGACAAATAGAGAATAAAGGAAACTTGAAGCTAGCCACGGAAACACTACTCGATGTGAAAAGTGATATTACAGATCCGATGAGTGTGAAAGGAGACCGAAGCAAATCGGTGCTATTCGACGCGTGTAGGCTAGCTAAAGACCTAATGCTACTGGAAGAAAGGTTTGGTAAGAACAAGTGGGAGATACTGAGCAAAGTATGGGTGGAGTTGCTTTGTCACGCGGCGTGCCATTGCGATCCAACAGCTCATGTGGAGCAACTAAGTAGAGGAGGTGAGCTTATAAACTTTGTTTGGCTTTTGATGGCACATTTTGGACTAACTGATCAGTTTCAAATCAATAAAGGTGATGCAAGGGCTAAGCTTATTATAGGCAAGTGATAATCATATTGAAAACATTTTTATTTTTGCGATTTTTAAATTTGGGTTTTTATGCATTTGTATGTTGGCTTAAAGACTGTGAAACTCTTTGTTATTTTCTTGTAAGCGATTATGTTGTTTGTATGGTTTGTTTGGTTGACTTTCTTCTGATGTTTTATTGTATCTTTTGTTTAAATATGATCTCCTTTGTTTTACTTTCTTACTCAAACCATATAGATGAGGAAAAAACAATACAGAGTAACAATGATTTATGTGAATGATGCAATCTGAATAAGTAATTAATATGGTTAATTAAGCTTATCTTCGTGGGCCATATGCTTAAACCTTAGAGTTAGAAAGGGAATGGTAAAGACAAAATAAGCCCAAAACCATATTTGTCCTAGAACTGAAAACTAATGTTTTGTGTTTTCTTATTAGAGGAATTCACAAAACTACACCCTTTCGACCTTTTCTTTACAAAACTACACATAATTCAATATTTTCACATATTTACACCTTTTCAAAAATTTTAAAGCTTGATTTACCCTTTAAAAAATTACCAAAATTAAAATATTTTCATTTGGGTTCGCTAATTAGTGTTTACGGTATATTATTAAGAGGGTAGGATTGTGTGGGTAGAGTTTATTTGAATTTAATTTTTAGTGTTTAGGTGTAGTTTTGTGAAGTATTTTGGAAATGGTGTAGTTTTGTGAAATGTAATTCAAATGGTGTAGTTTTGTGATTCTCCCTTCTTATTATATAATTTTTGTATTCGGTTTTATTTAAGACTAGGTGACTACGTGATGAACAAATTTTGAAAATAATAGAGTTTGACATAGAGATGAATAATTATGTTTAAATTTTAATATAAAAATATTTATAATTTGATTTACTTTTGGTTTCGGTTATACAATTTATACTATTTTTTTATTTAGTAAAATAGATTTAGTTTTAAAGTGTAACTTTTTGTCACGAAATAGTTTATTCGGAACCATGTCGCTATAAACATCATCGCGGAACTACAACTATTATCTCGAGACTTTCGTATCATGTACAATCCAAAAAAAAATTATAATTTTGTATAACGCTCTGTTTTCAATCTTTTTGTTCAGCTCCATTTCGTTTTTGTATCGGATTCAGATCTTTGTAAAAGATTCGGCATTAAAACTAAAAGATCTGAATCCAAAACTCTTTTGAGCAACTAAAAGAAGTTAATATTCGACATTAAAAATGAAAAAAAAATTGTTTTCTCAAAATCTTCGATTTAATAATACTATAAAAAATCAAGTTTCATAAAAATCTCATATTTTAAGTTTTCTAAATTCTTAAAATCAAGTTTCCTAAACTCCTAAAATCAAGTTTCCTAGAATTAAGTTTCCGGAACATCTTATTTAAATTAAATGTTATTTTGTAAATTTTAAATTTCAACCATATAGTATTTTTGTTAGCTATATTATGGGANAACTCTTACGTATTAGTTGGATTTTATGAACAAAACCACCTCGACTTAATATTTTACCAAAAATCAAGTTTCCTAAAATCTATTAATTAAAGTTTACCAAATTCTTAAAATCAAGTTTTCAAAAAATGAAGTTTTCAAAAATCCCTTAATTAAAGTTTCCTAAATTACTAAAATCATTTTTCCTAAAATCAAGTTTCCGAATATGTTATTTAAATTAAATTTAATAATAAATTTTGT
This sequence comes from Cochlearia officinalis, assembly GCA_900406305.1. Lineage (NCBI taxonomy): Eukaryota > Viridiplantae > Streptophyta > Magnoliopsida > Brassicales > Brassicaceae > Cochlearia > Cochlearia officinalis. The sequence continues at coordinate 5,052 of OVAT01000083.1, forward strand.
ATTTCAATCATATAATATACGTGTTCACTATTTATGGGAACTCATAATCATCATTTGGATTTAGGAACAAATTAATATGCTCTAAATATATATTTATACTCTAAATATATATTTATACTCTAAATATATATTTATACTCTAAATATATATTTATACTCTAAATATATATTTATACTATTAATTGGGAAAGAAAATTTTTCAGAAACCCTTCCAAGTTCTTTTTAATTACATGTAATGACATTACATAGTTTATAGTATAAGATAATTTTAGATTAAAAAAATAACAAAAAATATTCCTATATAATAGGATTAAAAGTAAAAACGAAAAAAATAAATAAACATAAAATAAATATAAAAAACTAATCTCGTTTAATAGGCTAAAATTAAAAAAAAAGAAAAAGAAAATAAAATGACTATCAAACTATTTAATAGGTAACATAATGAAAACTTAAAATATTATGAATATTTCGATTTTAAGTTATATAAATTCTTGTTATTTAAAAGTATATATATATATTAGGTAAGATAAATTTATTTAACTTATCTCTTATTATTGGGTCTTAAAACCCTTTTTAAGTTATGTTTATTTAGTAAATGATTTTGTCTTGTCTATTTGATTGGTTGTTATTGAGTTATCCTGCCATGTCACATTTAATTTCTTGAGACTCGTTGTGGGCTCGACACGTAAGATTTTTAACAAAAGTTACTTTGCAAATACTGTCTTAGGGAGGGGAAATGACCTTGGTCTAGTGGCAGTCATAAGTCCACAGGAGGCAGGTAGCACCACCCCACCCGGGATCGATTCTCCGCGCCTACGATAGTGTAGGTTTGGCTAATGGGCCGGCCATTTGTGGCCCAAATGTTGACAAAAAAAATAATAATAATGTCTTAGGGATTAGTGAAACATTGACAATTAACATCACCGAACCGTTGCCATTATTAGTCGAATCTTTCGCACGATGAACTAGGTAGTCAAATCAATTCTCTTAAACCTCTCCAAATACCATATCATATATCACAAATCGGGATTTTACAATCCTAACGCCTAAACGCTGTCTAGGCGGACGCCTATTGTTGGGGATAAATTTAATTCTCCCGGTTTATATTTAACCGGCGGCAGATTGGACCGACTGAAACGGAACCAACGGTAGATCGGACCAACTGAACCAGAATCGGCGACAATACCGAAACCGACTCTTTGTGGTGATATTGGGCTTTATTTGGGTTTGGTAATCGACCTAAGAAGAAAAAGAAAAAGATATATTGCTAAATTCTCTCAAATAATCATAAATGAGAATTTCTAAGAGAATATCTAAAAATAAGGAAAATGTCATATCCTCATCATAAAAAGGAAGTTCATCAACCTAAAAACATCTATATAAAGAAGACAAGCTTGAAGACCTGTAAAAGACTTACTTTTATAGAGATTTATTCGTTCATAGCTTTAGATTGTACTTTAGGTCTTATTCTTTGATATTTCTCTTTCATCTTGTAAACCATCACCGATCAATAAAACCAACACTTTAAACCGATTCAAACCGTTATTGAATTTCTTAGCTCTTCTAACGGATCGCTAACTTTTGCCCAAACAGTTTGGCGCTAGAGAGAGGGGCAGAAGTATAGTGCTACGATGAGCAATAACGGAGTTACCTACTACACCGTTCTGGACAAACATGCTCAACGATGGATCGACACCGTCAACGAGCAACTCCGAGCAAGCAACGAGAGGCTTGCTCAACTGGAGGAAGACAACCTCTGACTTCGGAGGCAAAGCGCGAATCTCACGTCCATCGGCCAAAAATCCGCACCCATGGGAGATCCTGCAATCACAATCCTGCCAGTGAGGATCGGGTAGAGTTTACCCGACGACGGAAGGAAGACTTGTTACCTTTCGTGATCGGAACGTCGTCAATCTCGACCGCGACTGTTCCGACTTTGAAAGAGACCAAGCCTATATCGAATCCGTCATCGAGAAAAAGGCTTAGTTCTTTCGAGTCAGTGATTGAACGAATGCCGGGAGTAGCTCCACCCATAAGACGCTCCGAACGTCACTCCCATGCTGGCTCTCCCTACACGGATGAGATAACTCTGGTAGAGATGCCCAAAAAGTTCACCTTCCCAACGGTGAAGATCTACGATGGCTCTACCAACCCCGACAATCACGTATAGACAACGAGGATGTATAATGGGGCAAGGCAAAACCCTAATAACTATACATAACCATGAAGGTGAATTGTTCACAACGACGATCCAAAAGACGTGAAGAGAGGTTCGCATCCGATCGACTTCCATCTGCTCGCCGACCAGTTTGTCAACGATATAAATATGATAAAGGTGTCAACGATCTTACGAAGTTTCCAGAACCAAGCTGCAATATGCCAACGAGGAATTTTGCGTTCGAAGGAGGTCTATTTGTAGACATCAACCTCTACGAACTCACCGAGTACCAACGCAAAGATATGGAAGGTGTTCACAATATGGATCATGGTCACTTGGGAAGAAGAATCGACCTGTGATGATCATCAATCAACAAAGGCGGATTCACGGGTCTTTCGATGTGGAAAACCTTCATGACGAACCGTATCAAAGACCACGTTTCAACATTAGCAAGGCGGACTCACCGGTCTCTCCACATGTAAAGCCTCAGTGAGAGGAAAAGACGTATTGGAGATCACGCTTCGACGTTAACAAAGCCGGAGACGAAATCGATGTTCAGTGGACGGTTAGAAGATCCATTAAGGAGGATCGGTTCACATACACTTCTATTCATGATTGCGCCATGAAAAAAGATAAGTTTTTGAAACTTTAACTTTTTACCTCTGTTAATACTTGGTTGATAGCTTTTATACATGTTTTCATATGAATTAAGATGAACATGTCGCATCGAACCATCGAGTTCACAATACTCGCACCTACAATGTTGTCCTGATTTAAATGTTTCAGAATACACGGTTCATCAGTATATGATCATTATTTGTATTATGTCTTTGTAGACATCTCATCAACGACCTATAATATTCTCAGCAGGATATTCATCAATGGCGGTATTCGCTACGGCGGAAACTGTCATGAATCAGATAAGGAGAAGGAAGATGAATCCTACTCCGCCAAGGATTACGTCAGCCGATGAGCCACATACACATTTGATCGTTCATAAGGATAACGAAGAAGAATCCTATTCCGCCGAGAATCACCCCGCCGGCATATCTGGTTGTTCATAAGGATATGAAAGTTGAATGATTTTCCGCCGAGGATTACGCCATCGTCATTGTCATAATTCGTCAAGTTGCCTCAGCTCGATGACCAAAGAAAGTATAAGAACCACCACGATTGGGGACCTAATCATCAATGACGAAGTCAAGCGCGAGGAAAGCTCATTACGGATCATGACAGGGTAGCCAAGGACAAAGTTGGAAACCTTTGTCAATCATGATTCATTCAGGAGATAAGCTCACTAACATTATGGAGGGTTACCAGCGATATGGGGGCATAAACTACCAAAAATCAATGGAGCATAATGTTCATTAGGCAAACATAAGCACCTCATCCAATCCTTACCACCCGAACGAAGAGCCTAAAAAATTCGTATGAGAAGGAGATTGGAACGAGATTTCAAGACAGTTTAAGCAGAAGTGACCTTCACCTATCATGATGAACATTGCTGACGAGAAGCTGCAACCTTACGATCTGCCGCCATATCGGACGGATCGGAGGTACTACATAAAAGAGTGGTCAAACTCAGCGACTTTGGCGTCATCTTTAAAATGCTCGACAACCGTCAAGTTGCAGACTCTAAGACAATGACTGGAACATCAACAAATCTTTCAACGTCCACACTCAGGTCATCGAGTCGGGCTAGCCACCTCAACGGAGCAAAGAGACGTGCAAAACTACTTACTGCGCAAACTTTATCCATGGAGAATTGTCTTGGCGACCATTCCTCAGAGCACATCTCAACGACAAAGTTCCATAAGGAAGAAGGTACGCATTAATTATTTTCAAATAATTAATATACCTATAAAACGAAAACTTAAAAACATAAGTGAACTCTTGAATAGACTTGCTTACTAAACATAATGTTAACATCAAAACTAGTCGTCTATTGAAAATCAAGCGAGATACTTGTTAGCTACAGAAGCGTTGATGACATATATCGCCAAAGTTTCAGGGGCAAATATCACTAATCCTTAAAAACTTTCATGAAAAATACTTAGGGTAAAAACTATAAACAACCAAAACGTTTAATAAAGTAAACCCTAATGAAAATGCTATCAGCAAGAAAAAGCTCAGCCAAATATCGTTCGACGATTTACGGGGGCAAGGTATAAACCTAAAACCCAAAAGTCTTAGAACGATTTCCCTATAAACTCGCAGACCTAGGTTAACGAAATAAAAGTTAGATGTCAAGTTTGATGAAATTTTATCAACTAAACATCTTAGGGGTAAATGTTACGAAAATAACCTTGCCAAAATAATAAAGGTTAAAACGATACACTTCGTCACCTTATGAGGCTCAACGAAGTTTAACTACTTCAGCAGCCAATAATGTTCGGCGTGATTTTATTGACTTCGTCAAACAAATATAAAAAGACATATCCCGAATAGGCAGAAAAGACTTATCCCGAATAGGCATAATAATAAAAGAGCTTTTATAAACTAAACAAAAATCTCAACGAGAACTTTGTTAGTAAGAAAAACCTCTATGGAAAAACTCTCCTTAAGATTTTCGGGGGGGCAAGGGACATCCTTTCGAACTCGAAAACAAAAAATAAAAGCTCACATAGGCGAATCAAAGTTTCTAAACTTTGGCCTCAGCCAACTGAGGTAGATAAGTTTTTATCAACCTCGGCCTATTTCCTAAGCCGAAAACAGCTTGACAAACCCTTGTTAGTTTAAACTTCGAACGCTTAGAAGGTTTCTATAAGGTTACTTAGCCTTATTAGAACTAGGCACGACAAAAGTTCTTGTTTGCAAACATGTAACCTAGCAGCCAAGTGTACAGGAGCGACGACACCTCACTATTGAGACTAACGGGGCGAGTTGCTTAACTAACCCAGTTGACAAGATGGAGGCAACTGATGCATTAATGACAAAATAAGCAATGCACATTAGTCACCGTCTTGGGTGTACAGAACTGACGAGACCTCAACGAACCCAAAATTGAGATGGCCGATCTACGCGATCCCATCTAGGCGATGGCCAACCTCACTGGTCCCATCGCCACCGACAGTGAACGGTATAAAGACTCGGCGCGGGTTAACTGACTCACTAAGAGATGGTCGACCTCAGCAGTCCTATCCATGCAGTTTGGTGTTAATATATCGCTGAGATTTAACCGATTCACTAATAAGACGGTCGATCCCACGTGATCCCGTCTAAGAAATGGTCGACCTCAGTGGTCCCATACGCATCAAAACAGCCAATAACTCAAATCTCAATGAGATTTAGTCGCCTCGCTGAACAATAATTGATCTTATCGGATCCCACTTATGCGATGGTCAATCTCATCAAGTCCCATCTAAACGATGGCCGATCTCATCAGATCCCATCCCAATCAAAACAATTAACAGTCAAAGCTCATTAAAAAGCTTAGCCGACTCACTAAGAGTAAGCTAACCTTATTAGGACTCATTGACACATTAGTCAATGAACTTATAATCTTTGCCAAAACTAACTTTTTAATGTGGACCCTATCGAGTCACACTAAGTGTTTAATATTCGGCAGGTTTAGAAATATCTAATTCCAGGTTTTGACAAAGACGGAGAATAAAGAATAATGATTAAAGTGAAGTAACCCTTCGATTTACAACACTCGGGGGAAAGTTCCAGAAAGTTCACCGATGACAAAGTTGACGAGCCCGCTTAAAGCTAAAAATGTTCAATGTGGCCCAATGGAGTGCAAAAGAAGCGGCCCACCTCTAATCAAAAGTGGACAACGACGAAAACATTGGTTGAAGAAAAAAGAAGAGAAAGATTAAGACAGAGGACCGTTATTGAAGGCCACCAAAGAATCAACAACTTCCGGAGCAGGCAGACCTTTAAAATGAGCATGAGACTTCACCAACTTGGCGTAGGACGATCGAGACCCTCAAGATCCCAAGCCAGATGTTTTCCAGTCAAGTACTCCTTCACCGTCTCCCAACGGGTCGTCACCGCAGATCCACCTAGGAAGAAGTCATATTCGGCCTGCATGAGCTCATTCTTCCTCCTCAATGACTTCACCTCATCATCCTTGATTTCATCCTCCTTTATCAGCTCGATGAACTTTTGCTGAAACTCCTCCATGTTCAACTATGGAGACCTTGAGGTCTTCCACCTCCTTGTTCTTGGTATTAATGGCGGCAAGTTAATCCAACAATTGCCTAAAAGATGACGGGTCGACCATAAGTACGTTCTGAATGGACCATCAACAAGACTAAAGAAGAGAAGAAAAGATTGTGAATATTGATCGGAAGAATCATCACCACGAGCCAGCAACGACTCATTTAGCACCAGAGAAGGTAGGCCCTTAAAGCGACCTTGAGTCGCCCTCATACATCTTATTCATGATGAGTAAGGTCTCATGATCCTTGGATGACTCATCAACCATGGCGGAAGTATCAACCTTACGGAGTTCACCTAGGAATGGAGAAGTTAGCCCACACGAGCTCTGTTTTGAAGACGAAGTTTCAACCTTTCATGGCGTACGTTTGACAATTGAGTGTGATCCCGTGGAAGATCACACATCGATGCTAAAACTCTATAAACGCTCAACATCAAATAGAGTTACGAGGAATCTCATTGACGAAATCAAGACTGACAGGAAAGCTCATCTTCAACCTTCAAACATTGAAGACGTATGATCTCTTGAAGGACCTGCAACATTAAAAGGTTTCAACTTCACAAAACCTCATCTGGGACCAAGAGGTATCAATTCCATCTCACTTACAACCTCTACGACGATCACATCACTAAAGAAAGCGCGATTTCGACGGTGATACTCTGCTTGGAGCCAAAGTCAAGTAAAAAGAATCCAAGAGGTTGAAGTTGAGGACGACATGTATGTTCTAAAATCTACCAGCATGGCGCGAATTGTCCATCAATAAGAATCACTCTCTCACTTGCAAGGTGACCATGGTGAAGCAACACAATACTTTGCTCGCAAATACTAAACCGGTAATCGGGAGCAAGTCTGGAGCTGCACTAAGGCGAAGTGCATCCAAGAAGTATCACTCAAAGGGGGAATATATCAAGTTAAGGAGCTTACCGGACGCAACGACTAAAAGGATCAAACACACGGCGAGTCAGAATCATATTGTCACTTGCAGCCACGAAGGATTCACATGACGGCACTTCATATCAGCATCATCTAGACTTCATCTAAGACGATTTTTCATCAAGATCTTCGTCGTAATCTCTTGCGAAGATATGATCGCCGACCTACTAAGGCGCTAATTACACTCGGTGTCGGCGACTTCATTCCTTTGGATGAGGTTAACAACCTCTTGCCATATGGATTCAATGTCTGTCTTTATGTCATAGATAGACGTCTCGCGACCTAGCATGGACATGAGGAATTTTATCTTACCGCCATGATTTCCTTTTCGTGACCAAAGAAGCATCATTGACCATATAAAAGAGATTCCTTTCTCTCCAATGGAACGGAATGAAAGTTTCTCTTACAAAGAAGAAGTCATGCCAACAAAGCTTTGGACACGGTGGCAGCGTCGAAACATGAAGATACATGGTGGATTCTAACCTTTATCCGCTTGTTATCCACATCCTCACTCACGAAAGTAGACTCGACCTGGATTACGGACTTAATCTCCAAGAAAATATCATCAAGGACGGATGTTACTATGAGCATAAAGACGATGACAATTCAACAGCAACATCATATCCCGAACAAAATAGTTTTCATGAGCAAAGCAGCTTGTCGGTAACTTGGCAGATCATCATCGAGGTAATCTCATTATCACAAACTCTGTCAGTTTTGACTAAACGTTGATATATGTTTACAGTTAAATTCATATTGAAAGAGAAAGACTTTATTATCAATGAGATAAAAGTCTTTCCTAATCGAACTCTTACGAAGAGAACCCTATATGGAGTCATGGAACGATTACGTTCCAAGTCTTCAACGTTCACACGACCAATACCCACGCGGGAGAAGGTCAGTGATCCTCACAGAGGATAATAAATAGATGAATCCCTACGCGGGACAAACGTCTAAGATTCTCATTGAGAATAATCACATGATTATTCTCTATACGAGAAGAAAGTCATCAAATCGTTACAAAGGCTAATCATGATCACATCGATCAAAATCGTTAAAGTATTACTTTATTTATTATCTTTAATATACTGACATATGTTTTCATAATCTCTACGCGAGGAAAACATTGGAAATTCTCGTCGAGGATAATGAGACGATCATCCTCTCGGCGAGAAAAACACCAGAAAGTCATCACTTCACGAAGCCACACAAAAGGACCATCAAGTCACGATGCAACTTCAAGATTGGCGAGATATGTTGTTTTTGAAACATAGAAAGGAGTCAAGAAGTCATAATGCAAGTTCAAGTGAGCCCTACTCAAGCGAGTCGATCAAACGAGGAGGAGACAATGCGTGTTGCACTCTTTTCCCCTTAACCATGGTTTTTCCCACTAGGTTTTCCTGGTAATGTTTTTAACGAGGCAACATCCCCAGCGCATCCATGAATATCTCTTCCAAGTGAGATCGACTCAACATTGCTACTCGGCGTATGACGAAATCGATCCACAGTGAAATCAAAGGCGAGCTCAAGAAATTTATACTTCGACAAACTACTTTCCCCTTCTTATTCGAGATTAAAGAAGAGCAAAGCTGGAGGCAAACTGTTGGAGATAAATTTAATCCTCCCGGTTTAGATTTAACCGGCGGCAGATCGGACCGACTGAACCGGAACCAGGGGCAGATCGGACCAACTGAACCAGAATCGGCGGCAATACTGGAACCGACTCTTTGTGGTGATATTGGGCCTTATTTGGGTTTAGTAATCGACCTAAGAAGAAAAAGGAAAATATATATTGGTAGATTCTCTCAAATAATCATAAAGGAGAATATCTAGGAGAATATCTAAAAATAAGAAAAAATGTCATATCCTCATCATAAAAGGAAAAAGAAGCTCATCAACCTAAAAACATCTATATAAAGAAGACAAGCTTGAAGACCTAAATAGATCTAATTTGAAACCCTAAATACTTACTTTTAGAGAGATTCATTAGTTTATAGCTTTAGATTGTACTTTAGGTTTAATTCTTTGATATTTCTCTCTCATCTTGTAAACCATCACCGATCAATAAAACCAACACTTTAAACCGATTCAAACCGTTATTGAATTCCGTAGCTCTTCTAATGGATCGCTAACTTTTGCCCAAACACCTATAACACTTTTTTGAACACTTATTTTTGTTAGAGAATTGAGTTTTTTTATAACTCAGGCTCGAATTAATCTATGGAGGATGTGCAATTAATGGATCTCTCCACGTATTCAAATGAGCCGAAAGTAAAAACTTATATCCGTATGACCTAGAAATTTTTCGTTTATGGGGAATCGATCTCTACCCTAAACTAAAATGACGATTCTTCCAATAAGTGGAAACCACTAGATCAAGAACATTTGGTTAGAATTTAGTGTATTTTTCGAATTGAGTGTATTTAATATGACAATATTTAAAAAAATTTAAAATAAATAAGAACACCAAATTAGCTACATCACCACGAAACAAAAAATGTTTGGAATAAGAAAGGTGAATACGAAACATATATCATCACAATTAAGTAAGTAACATAAGGTACAAATATTAACAAAATGATATTTCCGCATAAACAATCAGATGAATACGTAATTGTATTAAAAAGAAATTGGTTGAAATTTTTTAACCACAACTTCTCTTGTCAATTCTATTTTGAGGAATTCACAAAACTACACTCTTTCTACCTTTCCTTTACAAAATTCTACTTAATTCAATTTTTCATAAATTTACTCCCTTTCAAAATTTTAAAAGCTTGATTTACTCTTTCAAAAATTATCAAAATTAAAATCTTTTCATTTGGGTTCGCTAATTAGTTTAGGGTATAGTATTAAATGGTAGGATTGTGTGGGTAAGATTTATTTGGATTTAATTTTGAGTATTTAGATGTAATTTTGTGAAGTAATTTTGAAATGGTGTAGTTTTGTGAAATGTAATTCAAATGACGTAGTTTTGTAATTCTAACGTCTGTTTATTGTTTTCACGTGACTATTTTGGTTAAATACAAAAATATATCTAAAGTTTTTTGAAAGTATTATGTTTTTAGATGAGATTGTTGATAGACGTAAATAAATCCAAATAAAATATCATAAAATTCAACAAATTTTATTCTTTTAATAGGTGAAGTGATCCAATAACCTTAGATTTTTAATGAATCAGAAGAATAATAGTGGATTTTGTATTATTTTAAACCATTTCTATAGAATTCTATATCCAATAAGATAAGATTTTGAAAGATATTTAAGAATTTCACATTCAATAAGGGTGGATTTTAAAAAATAACTAAACTCTTTCTAAATTGATGATCCATTATATTCAATATAATTAGTTATAAATAAATAAAACATTATGATATATGTGGGTTTAAGCGTTTGATGTATTTAAAAAAGGGTTTATTGTATAAATGGACCATTTTGTTAAAAGTAATAAAAAAAGTAGACTAACCCACTATTTACAATTGCAAAATGGACTAGTGGGCCATAGTGTGTGAAATAGATATGTGTGTAATAGATATTGATTAGAATATGTAGACTATTTGATTAAAAGACGAAATTGCCCTTGCCGAAATGTGTGTAAGCGATATATACGTTTATTGGGCGATATGCAAATAATACAAGTTCATTAAATGGATGTCAGAGCATTAAATGCTAAAAGAGAATAAAATCGGTTTGTATTGGGCTTTCATAGGTTTATTGGACTAATTTTTTTATAAAAATGGTTTATTAGCTAATTGGTGTATATGTTTTTGTGTATTTCTTTTTTTCTTTTTTTTCTTTTTTT